>WFMF01000846.1:16284-36080 GCA_011033025.1 Beroe forskalii | reverse complement strand
TAACCGAACCGTAACCGGATTTATTGAGATAAGATAACTGGTCGTTTGGTACCTGCGATGTCATCCAGCCCCTCCCCACAGAACAGAATGTCCACCTTTTCTCGCACGTAGATATGCTTGCAGATAGTGTAGAGCAGGAGACCCTGGGACGGCATGTCATTACTTCCTTCAGCTCTTCAGACTTGTGTGAGTTCAGATTCGGGATGTATCTATAGATTGGGCATTTTTTTCTTCTCCTTCCTACATACACTTAAGATATACGAAGGGATGAAGGCGTGACTACCTTCAGACTTGAAGATTCTTGTCGTTACCTCACAACCCCAGACTCGGAATATTTGTTGTTAATTTGACTGAGGATCATTGACTGTCTCCTTAGATTGAGCGATTTTTCTGTCTGTCTTAAATACACTAACGATTTACAAAGGCCAGCCAATTTCCTGATTAGTTAACGCAGCGAGTCCTGGCACTTAAAGGATCAGCCACATCACCTAATAACCTAACAAATGACGGCATATCAGTTTTTCCACAGGTCCATTTGACATTGGCCAATCAGCGCGCGAGTTGACTGCAAACTTGTTTGCTGATTGGTCAATGTCTTGACGATTTCGCGATCAGCTATCGGTTATGAAACACCTACCTTCCTGACAGAGGCAGTATCGTAGGTCTCTATCAGCTCTATAACCGGAGTAAGGTCCGAGAAAGCTGTCCTGGTATCCAGGTTAATGTCGTGGTGCACTGACCCGATACTCCGGGCCCCTTGAGCACTGGAGGCCCGTTCGTGAGCTGTCCTGGTGCCGATAAAGAAGGTTTTTACTCGCTCCACCTGCGGAGTTAAACTGTGATTAGAGGAGGATAAGCTTTGTCTTCATCATTTTTTGGTCATTTCGAAGCCCCCGCCCCTGCTGCAATGACACTTTTGAAGAGGTAAGATTTTAGGTAGCGCAAGGCTGACTTTGTAAATTTGTTGGGAACTTTGGTGAGATTCAGGTTTCCTCTGACCCCTTCCAAACCTTGATTTCCTGCAGCACATGTCCTATTATCCTGCAGTTCAGGCCCCCTGAGAGTAACAGTCCTATCCTTCCCGGGGTTTCACAGGACCTAGTCCTGCACTCGATGCTCTGTTTGATGACGCTCCTCAGCCTTTGCCGCATCTGAGAAATATATTTTCATTGACGGCCATAAGGGGCCTTTATTGAGTCCTTTTTACTTTCCCTTTCGACCTACTTTTCGACCTATGATCGCACATGTACCAGTTAAAAAGTCTTCCACGAGCTTGGTGAGTTCTTGAAAATGAGCCAACTCAAAAATGCTAACCTGAGCTAAGGTAGACATTTCACATTTCAGTTTATCTGAAATGACGGTTGTGAACCGAGGTTGCTGGTAGACACTGGTGTAGATCCTACGCTTCCAAACAGTACCCGATTCTCTGAAAAACGAAGCTCAATTCAATACGATAGAAATCCTTGTTAATGGCGAATTTTAGAATTTGATGTTGATCTAAAATCTAATGCTTTATTGCTTTGGTAGTAGAGTTCAAATCACTGTGTATTCATGACCATTTTCTTGGTTCTACTTCTAGTCTTCAAGGCCAAGCTGGGGAATTTGAATCTCTAATCAATCTCTAATTAATCAGCCTGAAAAAATATTTCTATCTTTTCTCTAACCTGAAAATGACGGAGCCAGGAGGGACATGATGCACCTGTCCAGTCTGAAAAGTTCCGTGTTAGAGCCATTGAACAGCGTGAGTGATTTAGTAAAGTGCCCTTTCGCGAATGTTTTTAAAATATGTCGATGATTTGGCCATGACATGATAGGCAATTAAAAAGTTATACAACCATTGCGTTAAAAGTAAAAAACTATAAATTCTCTAAGCATACCGATGAGAGATTGCTGAAGGTGCAGAGGAGACTGGCCCTGAAAGCAGCACAGACTGGGCCATTGCTGTTCGAATACTCCAAGTAACATAGACCCCTGGTCCCAGCTCCGTCCCTTACCAGATACGACCTGGAACAGGAATATTTACCATAAAATAATAGGTCTATATTAATAGGAGCATGTGACCTGTCTACAGTCTACACACACCCATCGGTTCGATTTTTTCCCTCCCCATTGACCTTTTTGTGAATACAAAAAGGCAAATGAGAGGGTTAGCAGAGATCGTGTTTGGGAAGGTGAGAAATAGGATATTTGCATAGCAGGTCCAGATTTGCAATACAACTACTGTAATTTCTGGAAAGTGCCCGGAAAGTCCGAGGGAGATATGTCCACAAATTTTGAGGGAGATGTCCACAAATTTGAGGGAGATGTCCTCATATTTGAGGGAGATTTCGTCAACAATGGTACCATCAAGCGGAGTCGCGTAGCAACCTTAATTGCGCGCGCAATTGCGCGCTTTCACTCCGCAAGATTAGGATGGATGTTAATATCGAGCAGTTTTGTGCGCGGCGCTGCGGCTCAACATCATGCGTGGCGCGCTCAAGTTTTAGTTAGCCGATCAAATCTTTAGCGAAAATTCAAGCGCCGAGTCAACACTTTACCAATGTTTGAAATTCGAGCAATTTTGAACAATTTATGGTGGAAAAAAATTACTGTATCATGAAATTGCGTATCATGAAATTGAATCATCAATGCATTAGTTGCTCCAAGTTCAACCGTGAAAACAATGGCAAACTACAAACTACTTAACTACGGAGTTTCTGAAATAAATAACTTCGCGAAGTAATTCAATTGCGTTGTTTAAAAGCTCATCAACGTGGATCGAAGCTGCCTACGTCCCACATGCATTATATAGAATTGCACGTTTCTATTAATATCTTCTTCAAGCTCGGGGGAGGGGAATTAAGCGCCCGCAGATGGGTAACGGGCGCAATTCTTGTTGGATACTTCCCGGGGGTGCAACCTGAGAGATCTGTCATTTGAGTTGTGGCAAGCTGTACTCTGTCTGTAGCGTCCCAATAAATCTAACTTTTGTATACCGTGCTACCATGTAAAGATTTGTGCAATATAGGATGAGCGGTTACCATGGTAACTGAAAGTGGTTACCATGGTTACTTATAGTGGTTAACATGGTAACTTATATTGGTTACTATGGTATCTTATGGTGGCTATCATGGGAACTTATAATGGTTACCATGGGAACTTATAATGGTTACCATGGTAACTTAGAGTGGTTACCATGGTAACTTAAAGTTATTACCATGGTTATTTATAGTGGAAACTTATAGTGGTTACCAAATTCAATTGTTGTGGTTACCATGGTAACTTGAAGTGGTTACCAGGGACTAACTTTTGGTTATCCAGTAGAATGAAAGAAAACTCCCCCTGGATTTCCTCCAGAGCTTTACTTATCCCCAGGTCTTTGTACAAGTGGATGATAACCTCTTCTTTTCTCGCCGTTTCCAATGGGAACTGAAATGTTAAATTCACTGAAAGTGAAAAGCTAAGTTTGAATTCATAAGGGGCAAGTCCGACTTGATTACGGTAAATCCTGATGAAATTTAAAAGATGATTGACTTCTTTTGAAAAAACTAAAATAGCGATATGATTCATGAAAATTGACGCATTATGAGTCTACAGACAGAAAGGACTTAAGATATAGTGCAGACAGGACTTTAGATCTAGTGCCTACTAAAACAGGGATTTCCTCCGCACCTGATATTTGAGCATGATCTCGTTAAAGTTGAAGATGTCAGCGTTAGCAACCACTGCCACTCCCGGGTACTGGGATACTGATATGGCATTCATCCTGCTGGCAGCAGAACACGGCATGTCCTCTGCTACTGCAGTCTCTCCTATCCACACTGGATTATCTGCGAGGTGATGTCAATTCGTACCATTTTTTAAATTTCATGCGATGGACTATCTTACAATTTTGTATCGTGGGAAATGGACTTTGGAAAATGCACTTTAGAGACCAAAAGTCACTTTCAAGGGGTCAATTTGGACTGTTTTAATCATGGCTATGATCTCCATTAGTTCGATGAGAATGAAATCGTAAAGCAAGGCTTCTCAGTTGTTAATATCAGTATCAATTCCTTATCTAACAACGTATGATATTCCATGGCCACCTTTGCTGATCCAAATTTACACCATCTGGTCTCGGACACAAACGTTTGATCCCAGCTAACCAACATCGTATTTGACTCAAGATAATAAAAATAAGAAATTCCCCTGATGGAATTTCTTTATTCAAAAAGTGGACATATCAGGAGCCGAGCACAGTCACTATATAATCAGGAAGTTTTTTATTCATAGAAAAGTTGACTAAACTGCGATTTGATTTCAACTCCAAAATGTCTACATGTAACAGTGGATCGTTTAATTTCGGCGGCACACTTTTAGGCTACGTTGGGCACTACTGGGTTAAATAGGGGCCGGTGTCCCTAGAAGACATTGCAAAGCGCCCCGCAAATGGGGAATTATTCCGATGCGAGCGGTATAAAGAACATACAACTACAAGCAAACTATATGAGAATGTGTGTTCTTCTCTCCCCGGATCCTCTTGTACAATTGTGTGTAGTGTCGCGTGTAAGAAGTAGACGGATTGATTCCTCCATTGGACCCTCTAAACAATACCCGTTACGTAGCCTCAGTCGCCTACCTATTCTCACACGACCTACAAACAGAGCGCATATACCGGCTCTATTGAGGCTTATGCGAGTACATAAACTGTAAAATTAGAAAATTGAGCTGTGCTGTTTACATTTGCCTTCCGCTGGAGAACCACGTCTTGGTTGTGTTCTAAAAGCGTGCGTTAGTGACGTATAAAGGCCTATTAACGTTTATTAATAGCCGTACTTTTATTAGTAGTGAACTTATCAAATGCAGAAAACTATACAATTACAAACCACATCAAAGTTTACTCAGTAAATTGAAGGGATAATACGGGCTTTGTTCCACATTATCCATTCTAACAATAGCAGACGATTGTTTGAGATAGCATTTCTTCCGGTATATTGTTTGCCAATTAAAACTGGAATACCTCATGAGATGAATTAGAAATGATAATCATAATTACCTACCGGCAAGGTGTTTGGTAATGGCACGATTTGGTCATTCCGTGATTTGTTAAGGATGCAGAAGTGTCAGCTAATGGCACCATTTCATAATTAGCATAATATGATAAGTCCTGATTGCTGCAGATGATCATTGATCACGATTCACGATTAATTGTGCCCATTTCGATCCCAAGTAATAAGAGTGCGCCCGTCTCAACTTGTTAAGATGCTACAGCTAGATTGGAATCATGTAAGTGCGTGCAATCACTTTCGTATAGGATTTTTATTACCATGATGTCCTGAACCTTTCATGCGTGGCGTATAATGACGCGCGTTGTGCTTTTGCTGCGCGCAAATGTGCTTTTTGTGGCGAGTGATAGCGCGCAAATTTACTTTTCATGCAAAGAACATTTGCGCGCAGCAAAAAGCACAACTAGTGTCGTAATACGCCGGGCATGAAACAAAATGGCCAGGATGGCGAGGACATCAACTAATCAATTATCAAACATCATATTTCGACGGTAATTTTAAGCCCCTACTCATAGGCTAGGTCCAACAGTGCCCATTTTCAGAGGTGTCGGACTCTGAGCAAAAATGGGGCTAGAAATCGAATTTATGTCTTTATGTATCGGGAATTTTTATTCTCACCTCCATACTGATGCCTCCTAGTCCTATGACTTGTCACTCCACTTTAATTTTAAATGCTGCTCTCTCACTCTCTCAGTTCCCCTCATGTACAATGTACATTCGTAGTTGTACATTGTACATTCTACACGGTGTATGGTTCAACTTCAAGTTAAGCCTCAGTCATAACGTTAGATATGTATGGTTATCTCACTATTTGAAAAAATAAACTGACGATACTAAGATGATCATTTCCAGACCAAAGTAAACTAAGCCAGTTTAGTAGACCGAATAAAGCGTTCTAGCTCAAACCGGCTCAGTGACCAGATGAACACAATTCAACATCAAAAAGTGAGCTGTAGTCTGTACTAAATAATACCACGATGTACAATATACGGTGCTCCACCAGGTTATTGTGCCGTGTCATTCTCTCAGTTTACAGCCGGCAACTCATGACGCAGTATCTCAATCTGTTCTCTGCAGGAATTTACACTACGACAAAGGATTGTGTTGTACAGTGTGTCATAAAGTTAGCGTTATATACGTTATACTTTTAGCCTACGTTATAGCGTTCCCCTTCCTCCAAACACACATCCCAATATCGTGATGTTATAGGCGATATAACGGTGTATTGTATCTTTAAGTTAATAACTTTAAGTTTAGTCTATAAGCTCAGGAAATGAAACCCACATGAGGCACATGACAATATGGACACGGATCCAATCCAATGCCCATGCCTTCTTCACGAATAAAAGCACGCAATCAAGCAGGGGCGACATTGTCAATTGAGTTGGAGACAAATTTCAATGCACACCCTTGCTATCATATTCTTCACTATGACCAACCGTAGTACTAGTGTTCAGACTCTTTGACTTTCGTGCGCGGCGTATTACGACGCGCAGGTTGTGCGCGCAAATATGCTTTAATGCTTTTTGATCACTCACTGCAAAAAGCACATTTGCGCGCAGCAAAATAAAAACTAAACGCATAGGGCGCGTCGTAATACGCCGCGAGAACCACGTTTTTTAAAATCACAGTATTATGTGTGTCTGTGCACTGTGCAGATTGCAAGAAAAGGAGTGCCCGATTAATTTAAGAGTAGGTAACTACTAACGATCGCGCGTACTACTACTACTGTAAGTGTAACATTAATTGTTCACAGTGCGCACAACAGCAAATTACTTTTGTGTGGAGTAGTGCGCGCAATTGTTACTTTGTTAGTTTTTATCGAGCACTCCTTTTCGAGCGTATTAAATCACACTTGCGTACTTGTTTGAAGGTTTCATAAAAATAAAAGCATCGAGTTCACTATAAAATCATTCTAAAACAAATTACATAATCGAAATTTTAATATGATAATCAAATATTGCACGTTCTAAAACTAAAAGTTTTTTGGGCTTTTTAAACAACCATAGTGTTTCCAAAAATCTGGCTAGATATGAAATATAGCATCAAAGAAAAGATGTTGACTAACCCAAAGTTTCTGTTTAAGCGGGTTTAACTAAAAGCGAAGTACGTTGTCCAATTAATTATCGATAGATGTATCACTAGTGTCAATTCAATCTGATTAAGAGTTAACAGTATAAAAATAAAATGAGAATTTGTTTATCTCTCGTCAGAAGTCCTACAAAACAACCAAACGTACTGGTACCAATTGAGAAGTATTGGCCTGGTTAACATGTTGGCCATATCGTGAATTTATTATGTTATCATTGCGACATACAATTTGAAACATTTCAAATAAACAACTGGTTACTAAAACATATAATAATTTGGCTTCCAATAACTCTCTACAGAAATTTTCGTACAAAAATATTGCATCTAGACGCTTATTTTTAAACATCTTCAGTTCAGACCTTCAGCAAATGTCTAAATCCCAGTCTATACAAGTATACAACCCATTTACATCTGAAAGCATAAAAATCACTCGGTAAAAAGATGGGATTAGGATTAGATACGTCATGAACTGACCAATCCAATTCATGAAATTGAAAAAAAGCATCACTCATGTCCATTACATTTACGCAGTTCCATGGTTCATTTAGAATTATAAATCTTCAACATTCTGATCCCCTCAATATTTCGACATGTCACCTATCATGAAGTAATGAGTCATGCAGCAGAATATCAACACCAATGCCATCGCACAGCAATGGGGCCACGACTGCACATTTGAATTGTGCCGGCTTGGTCACGTGACCCAAAACTTTGATGTGACCTGGGGCAGTAACTGAATTTCCTATTGACTTGAAACACTGATCAGTACACGGAGTGTCGCCTCCACATTATATGAACTCGAGGTATCGGGTCAGTACATTCTTGAACGTTAAGTGCTCTCCCGCTCAGTGTGAGTCCCGCATGCTCCTGCCCGGCCGCTTAGAGAACCTGACTGACCCCCCGCTACTGCTCGGCGAAACAGGCGGTTTCCCGAACACTAACCCACCCTCCTCGCTCGTAGAGTTCAGTACGATCTGAGACTGCGCTTTACGCAGACTGCTGTTACCCACAATGCTGGTGGAGGATTTGTTGGGTTTATTCTGGGAGAAGGCGCGGGAAACACTGCGTTTGGCGAAGTTAAAGAGGTCGCGTTTAGACTTGTCTTTGAAGAGTTGGGCGTGGAGGAGGTTAGCGTCGATAGCGTAGTCGCTGTCTATGGGAGGGAGGGAGAAGGTGTGTCGGCTTCGGTTCACGTGCGTTACAAGACCCTCCTTCCATTCTGCTCGTTTAGCGTCCATTTCAAGGGAGGAGCAACCTTCCTCGTTCTCTAAACGAAACCTAAGGGGAATGATGAAATGAGCACTATGTATATGGGAACAATTCAAATTTATATTTTAGTACTGATCTGCATAGGGGTCATTGTTCACAAGTACACATTGTACATTGGGGTATCGTAGCTAACTTCGTACTTAAGGCAGAACTATATACGGATACATTGGAATGTTCAATAATCCACAATCTACTCACGCAATGTGCATCTCCTTAGTCTTTACTTTGTCTTCTGATGACGTCACTGAACCACACGTCTGATCGAGAGGAGAGTACCGTGGCGGGGGATCCACGTACGTTACACCTACTTTATCATCTGCAAGAGGATACCATGGTTACCATGGTAACCGATAGTGGTTACCATGGTGACTTATAGTGGTTACCATGGTGAATGATAGTGGTTACCATGGTAACTTAGAGAGGATATTGGTTACCATGGTAAGTTAGAGTGGATACCATGGTATCTTGTTAACTTTGAGTGGTTACCATGGTAACTTATAGTGGTTACCAAGGTAACTTATAATGGTTATCATGGTAACTTGGAGTGGTTACCATGGTCACTTAGAGCAGTTACCAACTACCAAGGTAACTTAAAGTGATTACCATAGTAACTTGAAGGGATAACCATGGCAACTTTTAATGGTTACCATGGTAACCCAAAGTGGTTACCGTGGTAACTTACCATGGGCTGGTTAAGTTACCTGAGTCCAGTACAGTGTAGACATGAGTGATAGCCCTCAAGTTGACATGTGTTATGTGCTGGTAGGGTTTATCGAATTTCTTGATGCTTTTCTCTAAAGACGCAGCAGAGTTGACACTTCCTGTCTTGATCCTCAGTCTTACGATCTGAAAATATCACAATATGTCAACAAGCTGTCCGGGGTTAAGTCTTCAACCTGGGGAGGTATCGGGTTTTATGTGAATATGACAAATCTAATGTAAAATTCTCCGGCGAAAAGTTTTTTTTAATCTGAAAATATTACTTGCTGCTTTCTAAGATGTACCTCGAGGAGTGAGTCGTTCTCTTCAAAGAAGGCCTGTCTCTCAGGAAAAGACACGTTTTCCACTGAAGACACTTCATCCTGGATAATCCACCAGATGCACACGTGATTTCCCTGAAATGCACAGACTATAGTAGTCTCATTTGCGTTGTGGAACCAAAACATGCAAAAGTACGGCTATAGTCTGAGATAGTTACAACATGGCAAACTGACAAATCGAAATTTTCTGTTCAGATATGATCATAACAACACAACTTATCATAACAACACAACTTACAACACAACTTACAACACAACACATATTAAATTAACTAACTGAGGACCCTGAAATCCATATCCGAAGTAGCCCCTCTCTCATTGACATTGCTGTGTTTGCCCGTGGCATACCGGGCGTGTAATGTCGCAGAGTGAGACTTCTGAGGAGAGGGCGGCTGGGGACTCAGTTAATTACAGTGAATGACACATGTAATGATGTATGCAATGGCAAAAGTGATGATGATGCTAACTTACAGTGGTTACTGTTAGAATGGCTGATTATAGTGGTTACCATGGTAACTTGGGGTGGTTACCATGATAAATCTTATAGTGGTTACTATGGTAACTTATAGTGGTTACCATGGTAATATGTAGAGGTTACCATGGTAAATCTTATACTTGTTACCATGGTAACTTATCATAGTGGTTACCATGGTAACTCATCATAGTGGTTACCATGGTAATCATTTCAAACCAAAAAAAGGGGGGAAAAACCTTTTTTTGGGAAAAAAAATTTTTTTTTTTACCGGGCCTTTTTTAAATTTGGGAAAAAAAAATTTTTTTTTGGGGGGAAAAACCAAAAAGGGGGTTTTAAACCCCCCGGGCAAACCCCCCCCCCCCCCTTTTTTTTAACCCTTTGGGGGTTTGGGGGCCGTTGGGGGAAAAGGTTAAATTTTTTTTTTGGGGGGGGGTTAAAATTTTTTAAAAAACCCTTTTTTTCCTTTTTGGGGGGGGGGGGAAGGGGTTTGGGGTTTTTTGGGGGGAGGGGAAAATTTTTTTTTTTTTTTTTTTAAAACCCCCCCCCTTTTTTTTAACTTTAAAAAAAATTTTTTTTTTTTTAAAGGAAATTTAAAAAAAAATTTTTTGGAAAAAAAAATTTTTAAGGGTTTTTTAAAAAATTTTTTTTTTAAAAAAAAATTAAAGGGGGGGGAAAAAAAAAAAATTGGAAAAAGGGGAAAAAGGGGGCCCCCCCCCAAAAATTTTTTTTTTTTTGGGGGTTTCCTTTCTTTTCTTTTTTTTGAACCCCTTTTTTTTGGGGGGGGGAAAAAAAACCCCCTTTTTTTTTGGGGGGAAAGGGTTTTTTTAAAAAAAAAAAATTTTTTTTTTAAAATTTTAACTTTTTCCCCTTTTTTTAAAAAATTTTTTTTTTTTTTTTTGGGGGGAAAAAGGAAATTTTTTGGCCCCCAAAAAAAACCAAAACCCCTTTTTTTTGGAAAATTTGGGGGGTTTTTTAAAAAAAAAAGGGGGTTTTTTTGGTTTTTAAAAAGGGAAAACCAAAAAAAAGGGGGGCCCGGCAAAAAAATTTTTTAAAAAAACCCCCTTTTTTAAAAAAAATTTTTTTGGGGGCCCCCCCAAAAAAAAAACCCCCTTTTTTGTTTTGGGGTTTCAACCCCGGGGTTTTTTCCAAAAGGGGGAATTTTAAATTTTTTAAAAAACCCTTTTTAAAAAAAAAAAAAAAAATTTTTTTGGTTTGAAAAAACCCCCAAAAAGGGAAAAAAAAAAAAAAACCCCCAAACCCGTTTTTTTTCCCCCCAAAAAAATTTTTTAAAAAAATTTTTTAAAAAAACCCTTTTTAAGGGTAAAAAAAATTTAAAAAATTTTTTTTAAAATTTTTTAAAACCAAAATTTTTTTCCCAAAAAATTTTTCAGGGGAACCCTTTAAAAAAAAAGGGGAAAATTTTTTAAAAAAAAATTTTTTAAAAATTTTTTTTGGTTTTTTTTTAAAAGGGGTTTTTTTTTAAAAATCAAATTTAAAAAGGGGGGGGGGCCCCCCAAAAGGGGGGGAAAGGGGGTTTGGGGGAAAAAAATTTTTCCCCCAGGGAAAAAAAAAGGGGGGGGGAAAATTTTTTTGGGAAAAATTTTTTTTTTTGGGGGAAAATTTAAAATTTTTTCCCCCCCCAAGGGGGTTTTTTTTTTCCCCAAAAAAAAAAGGGCCAAAATTTTTTTTTTAATTTTTTTTTAAATTTAAAACTTAATTTTTAAAAAAAAAATAACCCCTTTTTAAAATTTTTTTTTGGGGGAAAAAAACCCCCCCCCCCCCTTTTTTTTTGGCCGGGGGGCCCCCCCCGGGGTTTTTTGTTAAAAGGGGCCCTCCCTTTTAAAATTTTTGGGGGGAAAAAAAGAAAAGGGGAAAAAAGGGGAAAAAAAAGGGAAATAAAAATTTTGGGGAAAAAAAAAAATTTTAAACCCCCTTTTTTCCCCCCCAAAAAACCCCAAATTTTTTGGGGGGGGTTTTTTTTTCTGGGCCCCCAAATTTTTTAAAAAAATTTTTTTTTAAAAAAAAAATTTTTTTTTTTTAAATTTTTTTTTTGGGGGGTTTTTTTTTGGGTAAAAAAAAATAAAATTTTTTTGTTTTTTTGTTAAAAGGAAAAATTTTTTAAAAAAAGGGGGGGTTTTTTGGGAAAAAAAATTTTTTTTTTTTTGGGGGGGAAAACCCCCACTTCCCCCTTTTTTTATTTTTTAAAAAAAATGGTTTAATTTTGTGTATTTCTGTGTATTTAATACTGGGTAGATCTGAGATTATTGAGGAGTGGAGACAAGCTAGGCCTTCATCCACCTCCTCTCTTCCTGGTCGTTAGAGAGGACGCCACTTTCTTTGAACCTTCTCTCAAGTGCGATAAGAGGTGGTCCGGTGCGTGGCGTCCGTCTTACGGTGATCGCATCTGTTTGTGTCACAAGGAGTGGCATCTGAGTGCTCTTGTGGAGTGGCATCTGAGGTTTCCAGGGTTACAAGGGGGCATCGGAGGTTGCCAGGGTTACAGAGGAGAGAACGGACTACGGCATCTAAGATTTCCAGGGTTGCAGGAAATTATGGCATCCATAAAACGAGTGCAATGCCACATTAAATAAGAATATGAGAGGCACCTAATAGCAGGATCATCCTGGGCAGTCTCTGGACAGGTTCTATCATCAGGTCTCTGAGACTCAATCTCTCGTTCTCCTTCTTCGAACCCTCCACTTTCAGAAGGGCTTTGAACCTGGCGTTGGGTTGTGTTAATTGGAAAGGCGGTGAAAAGCTCATTGGAAGACCCCGTGGGGGTTTTGCCCCTTTAAATTAAGGGCTTAAATTAAGGGCTTACAAATGTACACAATTAACTAAATTATCACTCTTTTAGTTTTAGCCTCGCCAAATTATGTTGCAAAAAGGTGAAAGCAAACTTTCCATAGTTAACAGTAGAGTGAATGGCGGTATATTGGAACATCCAGTACCCGGTTTTTTTGTGAATGTGCTGCCCCTGTGATTCACTCAGCTCACTCACCGGAAGGAAGAAGCCTCGCACTCGTCGATGATCTTCGTTATTTCTTCCATGGCAGTCATGTAGTTCTTGTAAATTTTCTGAAAATGAAATGTGCGGATTGCAGGAGAGGCTTACAGTAACAAAAACTCAAATACCAGGAAGATTTTGGGAATCGATTACAAACCATCGGACATTGCATTCGTAATTTGACCATCGATTGTTTAATTCCTCACCAGGACATCGATAACCCCGTCCTTCTCTGCCTGCTCCCCACTCCTCTTCCTGGAAGCTCTCTCCTGCTTACTCATGTGGAAATCCTTGTACTCGTTACGCTCATAGGTGAGGGGTTAGGTTTGTTTAGGGATTAATAATTTATCCGGCGTGTGGTCCATTAATTTGTAATTCTATGATTGCTTTTTCTGTCACTCTGGACAGGATTCTGCTGGACTTAGAGTTTCTAACGCTGAAGTTGGTCGACGGTCGTATATCAGTAGATTAGATATGAAGCTTAAAAAACTCTTCTTACTAACGTGAAGATGTTTCTGATAGCTTTGCTGCTCAGTATAACCAGCCCCTGCTCATCTAACTCCAATTCTTCCTCCTCCTCCTCCATTGAGGGTGGGGTCTCTCCAGATAACTGGCAGACAGCTCCTCCTCTCTGCTGCTGCCTGAGAGGGGTGGGTCTACGAGGCTCCTTCAATGGTTAAATTACAATTGAAATGTGCAAGCAAAACCTCACACAGGCCATGTTGGAAACTTTGAATTATTATCACGAACATAATTCTTGAAGTTGAGAGAACATAACCCTTGCATCGTCACGATCAACAGACCAAATCACCAATTTGACTTCTCTTCTTTACCTGTCCCAGGTGTTATCCGTATCCACCTCCATCTTCTCCAGTTCCTGCGGGGCTCCACTCAACGAAATGTCCATTTTCTCGTCGTCAGCAGCTGCCTTCTTAGACTTAGACCGTTCCCGACTCCACCACGACCCGTCCTTTCTCTCCGACTTCTCAGTGGTTTTAGTGTCCGGACCTTTGTCGATCATCTCCTTCGCTTTCAGATCTTCGTCTTTGGGTGGGGCGATGTCTTTTCCAATCCAGTTCAGCAGGATCCGCCCGAGGGTTTTCTCGCCTAGGAGTGGGTGATATGGATTTATCAGAAGCTTACGCCAGAACGTGTACATCTGAAATAGTGATCTGGACTCTGGTTACACATTTTGGTTAATTTGGACTCTTAATATTAAAGAAATGGAAGGAAAATACCCAGCGAAAACCCACCTGGATCACTCCTTCTCTTCTCTTCCCTTCTCTCCTCCTCCCCTTTCTTCCCTGGACTCAGAGAGGACTTGGAGTCAAGGAGCTTCATCACCTGGCTCCTTGACTTGCTCTTCGTTTGAGGGCTGTTCTTAGCCAGGACCTCCTGCTCCTGGAGCTCCTTCTCCCGAGTATCCTTCCGTCGTGCTTCGTATTTCACTGGGGAAAGAGACATTGCTATTGGCTGGAAAGTGAACTGGGACTTTGTATGGAATTTCACCGGAATGCGAGGCCTCAAGTCACAACGCTCGATTTATTAAATGCCAAAAGACAGCAATAACTAGAAGAATAACACAATTTCTATCTATTCAATAAATGATAGAAGGTCTGGAAAGTCACCAATAACTAAGGGAGCAAATGAACGATGTCATAAAACTCACGGAGCTCGTTCAGGAGGGCCTGGTGCGCTATCCTGATGGGTGGTATCCTACTGAACATCCGGTAGTTCTGGGAAATGGTGATGTGGTTCCGGACGTGGGCCTCCGTGTCCCACACTACGTTGTAGATCTGCTCGAAATAGTTCTGAAGGGTAGAGGTGATATTAAAGTTAGGTGTAATTGAGATAAGAGATGAGTATAATGGAGATTGGAGATGAGAGATAACTCGCTATAGGTATAAGTGAGATAAGAGACTTCAGATTAGAGATAAGAGACTTGAAATTAGAGATAAGTATAATTGAGATAAAAGACTTGAGATAAGAGACTTGAGACGACAGAAATCCGTCTAATTTAAAGACATCCTAAGCCCCCGCCCACCCACCTTCTCGATTATCCTGAGATGTCTCACGTAGGTCTCCTCCGTCGTAATGAACTCTGACACAATCAGGTCTCTCTTAGCGGACGCACTGTGGGAGTCCCCCCGGGGTTCCGGGGTAGCAGCCTCGGGGAGGTGGGAGGTCTCAGCGAGGTCTGGTACGAGGGATGTGTTGCAGATAACTGAGCCTTCCACGTCCAGAATACTGGGAGAGAATGCTGTTACAAGCTTTCAAAATCAAAGGAGACTGGAGAAATGTACAAAAGAATTCGCAAGATTCCATTTTTTCGGACAATTCACTGATAATAAAACCAAGGTACATACCCTACCTCTTCTTTCGGTAATTCTCTAATCTGATAATAAAACCAATAACTCATATTGTAAAATCCCTACCTCTTGCTCCGCCGCTTGCTCCACAGACTGGAATTCAGGACGAGGGAGTCCGCCGAATGCTTCCTCTTCTGCCCCACGAAGCTCGTGTTGGGGGACTTGGACGCGAAGGAGGGCGCTCCGTCCGGCTTGAGGTGGACGGTGTACTCTTTGGTGTTGAGATGGGACTCTGTGGAGGCGCACTCCCAGAACCACTGAGGGGGATAACGGGTTAGTTACTTGTTTTGTGTCTGAGGAGCGGATAGTGATAGAGTGTCACTGATGATGAGAATAGAGACATGATATTACACTTTTTTGCCAGACGTCGCCTGGCCCCCTTCGCCCGCGCCCGGACTCAAAATATCGGCCAGACAGGCAGACAACTTCTGGTTCAGGTTAACACTGCTTTCGTTTTCTTTTTGAGACTCACCCTGTCATCCACTATGATGATATCAGACCCCGGTAGTTTGGGGTGTCTCTCCAGCAGTCCCACTATTTCCCTCTGCAGTTCCTCAGGGTCCGCCACGTAGTTCACCAGGATGTGCGTGCAGTGTTTCAGACTAGCCTCGTCTACCATGTCGTGACCTGCGGGGAGCAACCAATCATTGAACTGTAGTTGCGGGGAGCAACCAATCAGCGTGCTGCATTTGTGGGGAGTAACCAATCAGCGCGCTGCATTTACATCTTCCAATCAGAATGCTGCATTTCCAGTACCTGTGCGCTGATTGGTCTAGCCAGTAGCCATCCAGTGGGTAAACTCGGTTTGATCGATCGATCGGTGTCAATCATTAGGCAAACTCCTTGATAGGTTCCTCGTAGCAGGACACTCCGGAGAATTGCCCAATGCCCTCCCCTCGGGACACAACTAAATACAAGATATTTGAGTATTTACCGAGTTTATCGCAGAGGTCGGCAGCGTCTTGCTGCAGCACGTTAGTAAACCCAATAGAGAACATCTTGAGCCGGTAGAATATCGGACAGAAGTAGTCTCGCTCGTCATCAATGTAGAGCGTCTGCGGCAGGAGATTCCTGAAACGGTGACACTTAATTAACTGTTTTAAAAGTTTTCCAAAGCATGATGCTTCCCAAATTACGTTTAAGAAAAGCGCCAATCTAACTGGTAGACTCCCAGCATGAACGAAGGATGTGCCAAATGCAAAATCTTAAAGCTAAATCAATTTTCTCATTTGGACGTCGTTTACGACTTGTCACTTGGTACGTGTCCTTCAAAAATTTGGTACGTGTATTCATGATATTTGTAACTCACACATCATGTCTCATCTTGAAGAGATCATCCAGCCACTTTCTCTTAACGCACACTTTACCCGTTTGGCTGGCACTCTCAAACTTTTCCCTTCCCGCTGAGTTTGCAATCAGCACGATGTTATCAATAGCGGTATCGTAGTCACGTTTTAGAACACCACCCATCACTTTTACCATCCAGCTTAGCTCGTTCTGAAAAGGGGAGAATCAACACAGTAGTTAATTCTGTTACACAGAAATTATATCAGTGGGATTAGAGCAGAAATTGAAGATGTTACTGACGACTTGAATAATGAATTGAGACTTTTAACCGTCCTCAAGAACTTACAAGTTCGGTTTTAGATCCAAAGTTGGTGAAGCAGATGCAAAGTCGTCCCAGAGAGAAGTTGAACAGTGAGCAATAATCCTTGCCTCCAGTGAAGTTAGACAACGCCTGAACAAGTCGAATGGGTCAAATTGAAGGGAAGTAGGGGGGGGGGGGTAATACGCCGAAGCATTGGGATATTGTCAAAATTTCATAAAATTATTCACTGACTTTATTAATAACATTTCTGGAAATTATCCACTGAATAAGGTAATGAGGTGTGTAAAGTAACTCACCAGGTCTCTCACACAACATTGCAGCAGGAGCGTGATTCCAATTATTCTGAAAAAAAAGAAAGTATTGCACGAAATTCTCGTGATCCAAAGTTTAAATTTTGAAGCGACGGCTCAAATCTATGTCCAAACATGGTACAGCTATTCACTGTGATAATAAGGATGACGCACTTCAGTTTACGCTGGTTTAAATCACAAAACTACCACATGGCACATTTCTTACTAATGAATTTTAATGGATAATTAATTATTGGCGATTAAATTTCTATTACTCTTTAAAATGTCAGTCGTCCAAGGTGTTTTGAAATATCCGCGGTTTGCGCGCGCGCGTATTCACGCGCGCAAAACGCGCGAAGTGTCCAAGTACCAAATTTATGCGCGTTCCAGACAGCGTAATGCAGAACATGTTTTACGCGACATGTGACAAGCCGCGCCGCAAATTTCGGCACTCCAAATGCGCGCGACGCGCGCGCGTGGACATATGCAATTTCCTCCCATGAACGCTACACAAATCACGAATGATTTACTATCTAATTAAAGCAACTCATCTATAAGTTTGACTAGTTCATTAATCAGTTTTACACAGTAAGCTGACGTTGTCAATTGTCTTTGATTTGTGTACGTTTTGAATTCAGCCGACCTTTTTTCTTCCAATTCCAACCAAAGTCCATAATCGCCTTCTAATCTTCGAGCCATAAGACGATTCGTGTAGTAACTCGAATTTTTATAAAGTTCTAGTTCTTGTCTTAACTATTATCTCGTAATTGAGAAGTTAGATGCTTTTATGGCCTTTAAATTAACCGACCCCACTTAGCTGCCCGATTTGAAGGTGATAAGAGCCATTATTTCAGCCTGAAGATGACATACATTATGATAGTATCATGAACGTTGACGGTCGAATCGAAAAGATGAGGGCAAATGCTCAAATGTTTCACTTTCATGAATGAACATAGCATTTCAAGGCCTCAACTATGTTAGAAATCATGCCTTTATTTTGCCGGGCCGGTCATCATGACTGCTATGCCAAACCTTGGTAAGCAACCTAAATCGAATATTATCTGACCAGATGTAAAAGATACTTATCCATAATCCAATTAAGCCGAAATGCAACTTTTGAACCAAATTAAGTTGTTCTGAGCCAGGACGCAACAAGGGACGAATTTCGCATGAGGCGAAATGGTATTCAATATGGGCTGTTATGGTTAAAATATCATATTAAGATGTTAAAAGATGCCAGGCCATACCATAAGAACCACGCCCCACCTTGAGTTAAGCCCCAAAAATCTCATGATGGTCCATGCAGATCAGTTGCAACCAATCACCAATGGACAAGTGTGGACATGGCGATTTGAGCCGATAAATCGCTTCAAATCATTTTATTTCGATCCTAATAGTTAATTAAGGGTTCCTAGACACTGAATCAACCATTCCCAGCCCGTGGCCACACCCAGATTCCACGCCCCATAAATGCGCGAAATGTCGCAAGCTGTGTGACAAAAATGTGACAAATGTCGCCTGAGGCGACATGGGGTTTTAAGGCCTCAAATGTGCTTCATATGAGTTGTTATGGTTAAATATCATGGTTGAGAGTTGCCAGGCCATCATAGGAGGCACGCCCAACCTTGAGCCACGCCCAAAAGTCCCATCTTTTCTGCCATTCCGGTGGCAAAAAAGGGACAAGTGTGGACATGGCGA
This sequence comes from Beroe forskalii, assembly GCA_011033025.1. Taxonomy (NCBI): domain Eukaryota; kingdom Metazoa; phylum Ctenophora; class Nuda; order Beroida; family Beroidae; genus Beroe; species Beroe forskalii. The sequence goes on along the minus strand of WFMF01000846.1, from coordinate 17,205 downwards.
TTTCAGCCGAAAAATCACTCCAAATCATTTTATTTCGATCCTAAAAGTTAATTTAGGGTTCCTAGACACTAATTAAATCATTCCCAGCCCGTGGCCCCAGATTCCACGCCCCATAAATGCGCGAAATGTCGCAAGCTGTGTGACAAAAATGTGACAAATGTCGCCTGAGGCGACATGGGGTTTAAGGCCTCAAATGTGATATGAGTTGTTATGGTTAGATATCATGTTTGAGAGTTGCCAGGCCATCATAGAGCCACGCCACCTTGAGCCACGCCCAAAGTCCCATCTTTCCTGCCAATCTGGTGGCAAAAAAGGGACAAGTGTGGACATGGCGATTTCAGCCGAAATCACTCCAAATCATTTTATTTCGATCCTAAAAGTTAATTTAGGGTTCCTAGACACTAAATCAACCATTCCCAGCCCGTGGCCACGCCCAGATTCCACGCCCCATAAATGCGCGAAATGTCGCAAGCTGTGTGAAAAAATGTGACAAATGTCGCCTGAGGCGACATGGGGTTTAAGCCTCAAATGTGCTTGATATGAGTTGTTATGGTTAGATATCATGTTTGAGAGTTGCCAGGCCATCATAGGAGCCACGCAACCTTGAGCCACGCCCAAAGTCCCATCTTTCCTGCCAATCTGGTGGCAAAAAATGTGGGACATGGCGATTTCAGCCGAAAAATCACTCCAAATCATTTTATTTCGATCCTAAAAAGTTAATTTAGGGTTCCTAGACACTAAATCAACCATTCCCAGCCCGTGGCCACGCCCAGATTCCACCCCCATAAATGCGCGAAATGTCGCAAGCTGTGTGACAAAAATGTGACAAATGTCGCCTGAGGCGACATGGGGTTTAAGGCCTCAAATGTGCTTGATATGAGTTTTATGGTTAGATATCATGTTTGAGAGTTGCCAGGCCAT
>WFMF01000846.1:0-16184 GCA_011033025.1 Beroe forskalii | reverse complement strand
GGGTGGGTTGACCCCTTTGAGGGTTTTGGGGGGGGGTTTCCGTGACCCATATGACTATCATACAGGTTGGACAGATTGAGACTGTCTGGTAGGACTGACTGGGTGTCTGGTTCGCTCCAATGTATGCCAGGCCAATAGGTCACGTGACCAGCAGGGTCAACACCATCTCATTATAGAACTTTCTCAAATAAACCTCCATTCATTGCCTAATTGAAAACGGTAACAAAGCCAAACACACACTTTTGAGCATACACAGAAACAGAACTGGGAACAAAATTTGTCTGCTCTCGCATCCACCACACACAGCACACGCGCATTAGTTTGTCACGTAACAGTGCTGCGGTACCTCTTTTCGTAGACAATGTACTTTTTACACCCTCTCGGGGTTTTCTTTATAAAATCCACATTTTTGAAGATAGAGACTTGGGACCTTCGGGAATCGATAGAGAATAAAATTCTGCAGTGTAGGTTGATCATAGATTTTGATATCATGTTCCTGAGCTTCACAGTGAATCGCTGAACGTGGCGCTACTGGAAAACCCTTTGTTTTCTGCTGCAGGAGGTGTTATTGATCATAACTTCTGACATTAAAGCCCTATTCCGATGATCTTACACTATTGAACTCAACCTGTGCTCTATTGAATAGCCATCTTCCAGATCACTCTATCTACCCCAGTCCATGAAATGGGGCAATATCGTTGCAAAATTGCTGCGTTTCCCAAAACTGCGCACAAAGTACTAGCAGCTGCGGTACCTCGCGTTCCGGGGGTGCTATGGATAATTTCCAGATATGTCGGCCAATGGCCATATCCCAGGCCCGTAGACAGAGGGGGGGCTAGGGGGGCTGCAGCCCCCCTCGGAAGAAAAGGTACCATTTCAAAAAATAGTTAGAATAACAGTTTTTTTGACTGATAGTCATAATTATATACTTTGGCTTGATTAAATAGTGGCAGTTTACTAGTTTAATCTTATTCTGACTGTTATAGCTTGTTTATATTTGATTGTATACTTTTTCGATGCTCTAATTTTGACAAATATCGTCCTGTACAATTCCTGTACATTTCCTGTACATTTCTTTATTGTAAAATTCATCCTGCAGCACCCCCTGGCAGGGGCTCGCCCCTGGACCCCGCTGGGGGCTGCGCCCCAGAACCCTGCCGCAGCTTGCTCGCTTCGCTCGCGGCGCAAGGGACCCTCCCGGAAAAAAATCCTGGCTACGGGCCTGCCATATCCCATTATTATTCAGTGAATAATTTCCTGAAGTTTCGACTAATATCTCAATGTTTCGGCGTATTTTCCCCCTTGAATTTGACCCATTCGACTTGTTCAGGCGTTATCTAACTTCACTGGAGGCAAGGATTATTGCTCACTATTCAACTTCTCTCTCGGAAGACTCTGCATTTGTTTCACCAACTTTGGATCTAAAACCGAGCTTGTAAGTTCTTGGGCCGAGAAAAAAACAACAACAAAAAACTTAATTCATTACTGAAATCGTCAGTACATCTTACATTTCTTTTCTAATCCCACTGCTATTTGTTCACAGAATTAACTATTGTTTCATTCTCTCCTTTTCAGAACGAGCTAAGTTGGATGGTAAAAGTGATGGGTGGTGTTCTAAAACGTGACTACGACACAGCTATTGATAACATCGTGCTGATTGCAAACTCGGCGGGAAGGGAAAAGTTTGAGAGTGCCAGCCAAACGGGTAAAGTGTGCGTTAAGAGAAAGTGGCTGGATGACCTGTTCAAGATGAGACATGATGTGTGAGTTACAAATATCATGAATACACGTACCAAATTTTTGAAGGACACGTACCAAGTGACAAGTCGTAAACGACTTCCAAATGAGAAAATTGATTTAGCTTTAAGATTTTGCATTTCGCACATCCTTCGTTCATGCTGGGAGTCTACCAGTTAGATTGGCGCTTTTCTTAAACGTAATTTGGGAAGCATCACGCTTTGGAAAACTTTTAAAACAGTTAATTAAGTGTCACCGTTTCAGGAATCTCCTGCCGCAGACGCTCTACATAGATGACGAGCGGGACTACTTCTGTCCGATATTCTACCGACTCAAGATGTTCTCCATTGGGTTCACTAACGTGTTGCAGCAAGACGCTGCCGACCTCTGCGATAAACTCGGTAAATACCTCGTGTGATAAACTCAGTAATATCTTAATACAGGAAAATTAAAGGGGCCTAAACTCTAGTATCTTACTTGACCAATCAGCGCATGAGTAATGGAAATGCTTCGTGCTGATTGTATAATGCAAATGCAGTGCTCTGATTGGCCGCCCCCCGCAGGTCACGACATGGTAGACGAGGCTAGTCTGAAGCACTGCACGCACATCCTGGTGAACTACGTGGCGGACCCGGAGGAACTACAAAGGGAGATCGTGGGACTACTGGAGAGACACCCCAAACTACCGGGGTCTGATATCATCATCGTGGACGACAGGGTGGGTCTCAACAACGCAACCAAAACAGTGCTGATACCAAACGTTGTCTGCCTGTCTGGCCCATATTTTAAGTCTGGGCGCGGGCAACACAATGTCATATCATGTGCCTCTTCTCATCAGGGACACTCTCTGTGAGTGTTCCACTCTCCTCTCTTCAGATATAAACTACAATAAGTAAGCAAGTAACTAATACTATTACTAATCACCCCGGTATCCCCCTCAGTGGTTCTGGGAGTGCGCCTCCACAGAGTCCCACCTCAACACCAAAGAGTACACCGTCCACCTCAAGCCGGACAACACAACTAACACAGAGTCATATCATGTCTCTTTTCTCACTAGTGTCGCTCTCTTCAGATAAAAACAACAACCAGTAACTGAATATTGTAACTAACCCAGTATTCCCCCTCAGTGGTTCTGGGAGTGCGCCTCCACAGAGTCCCACCTCAACACCAAAGAGTACACCGTCCACCTCAAGCCGGACGGAGCTCCGTCCTTCGCGTCCAAGTCACCCAACACGAGCTTTGTGGGGCAGAAGAGGAAGCATTCGGCGGACTCCCTCGTCCTGAATTCCAGTCTGTGGAGCAAGCGAAGAAGCAAAAGGTAGGGAGTTTAGAGGAATTGGATTTATTATCAATATCAGACCGAAGAATTCCCGGAAAAATTACCGGAGAATATTTGGAATAACTGGAATCCTTCTGAACAGCTGGTAACAGTTTCCTCCCCCAGTATTCTGGACGTGGAAGGCTCGGTTATCTGCAACACATCCCTGGTTCCCGACCTCGCTGAGACCTCCCACCTCCCCGAGGCAGCCACCCCGGAACCCCGGGGGGACTCCCACAGTGCGTCCGCTAAGAGAGACCTGATTGTCTCCGAGTTCATTACTACGGAGGAGACCTACGTGAGACACCTCAGGATAATCGAGAAGGTGGGTAGGAGTCGTATTTTGTCTTTAAATCAGACGGATTTTTGATCTCTTATCTCAATAACAATTTTCACGAATCTCAATTCTCTCTTATCTCAATTATACTTTACGCGAGTTATCTCTAATCTCTCTTATCTCTTATCTCAAGTCTTTTATCTCCATTACACTTATCTCTAATCTCAAACCTCTTATCTCATTCTCAATTATAAACAAAGTGATATATCTTGAATCTCTCTTATCTCACATCTCACTCTCTTATCTCTAATCTCTTATCCCTCCCGCAGAACTATTTCGAGCAGATCTACAACGTGGTGTGGGACACGGAGGCCCACGTGCGGAATCACATCACCATTTCCCAGAACTACCGGATGTTCAGTAGGATACCACCCATCAGAATAGCGCACCAGGCCCTCCTTAATGAGCTCCGTGAGTTTTGTGACCTCGTTGTTTTGATCCCTTTATTAGTGGTTACGAATTTCCATGATTTATACTTTCTATCATGTAGATCGAAATTCTGTTATTCTTCGAGTTATTGTTGTCTACTGGCATTTAATAATTCGAGCGTTGTGACTTGAGTCCTCGCATTCCGGTGAAATTCCATACAAAGTTTAGTGTTTAACCATTACGTCCCAAGTTCACTTTCCAGTCAATAGCAATGTCTCTTCCCCCAGTGAAATACGAAGCACGACGGAAGGATACTCGAGAGAAGGAGCTCCAGGAGCAGGAGGTCCTGGCTAAGAACAGCCCTCAAACGAAGAGCAAGTCAAGGAGCCAAGTGATGAAGCTGCTCGACTCAAAGTCATCTCTGAGTCCGGGGAAGAAGGGGGAGGAGGAGAGAAGGGAAGAGAAGAGGAGGAGTGATCCAGGTGGGTTTCGGATGTTGTTCGGCACTTTCTTCTTATCTTCTGAAAGTCGCTGAGTGTTTCCGTCTATTTCTGTAATATGTGTCCAAAAGTGAAACCAGAGTCCAGATCACTCAAGTTTGAATGTTTGTGATCTGACGAAAGCATATGATGAACAATCCCATATCACCCAGGTGAGAAAACGCTCGGGCGAATCCTCCTGAACTGGATAGGAAAAGACATCGCTCCTCCCAAAGACGAGGATCTGAAAGCGAAGGAGATGATCGACAAAGGCCCGGATACTAAAACCTCTGAGAAGTCTGAGAGGAAAGACGGGTCATGGTGGAGTCGGGAGCGGTCCAAGTCTAAGAAAGCAGCTGCTGATGATGAGAAAATGGACATTTCGTTGAGTGGAGCCCCACAGGAACTGGAAAAGATGGAGGTGGACACGGACAACACCTGGGACAGGTAAAGGAGAGAAGTCAAACCGGTGATTAAATCTGTTGGTAGTGACAAAAGGGGGGTTTTGTTCGTGGTATGATTGTAACAGGGAAGTGTCGCACTCCTACGAGCGCGGCTTTTTATAATGTTCTGCTGGAACATTTCCATGGGTTTTTTTACCAATGGAAGGATCCTTGTTGACATACTTATCCCTCTCAGGCAGCAGCAGCAGAGAGGAGGAGCTGTCTGCCAGTTATCTGGAGAGACCCCACCCTCAATGGAGGAAGAAGAGGAAGAGGAATTGGAGTTAGATGAGCAGGGGCTGGTTATCCTGAGCAGCAAAGCCATCAGAAACATCTTCACGTTAGTAGTGAGAACTGAGAGGGTCTGGTAATGATGTGTTGTAAGCCTAAAAAACTGTATATTATAGAACCTATCTCAGCGTGAGCAACTCTAAATCCAGCAGAATTCCGTCCAGAGACCCAGATAAAACAAATATAGAATAACAGTTTAACGGATCACACGCCTGATTAATTATTAAACCCTATTAAACTCCTAATCCTTCACCTATGAGCGTAACGAGTACAAGGATTTCCACATGAGTAAGCAGGAGAGAGCCTCCAGGAAGAGGAGTGGGGAGCAGGCAGAGAAGGACGGGGTTATCGATGTCCTGGTGAGTGCTTTATATCCGAGTTGCACAGTTAGTAGACGTCTACTAACTCAATGTAATAGACAAGATTGAGTCATCGGTCACCGAAAATCGCCCTTAGACAGAGTGAAATTTTCTGTTCCCAAAACCTTCCTGGTATTTGAGTGTTTGTTACTGTCAGCCTCTCCTGCAATCCGCACATTTCATTTTCAGAAAATATACAAGAACTACATGACTGCGATGGAGGAGATAACGAAGATCATTGACGAATGCGAGGCTTCATCCTTCCGGTGAGTGACTGCGTGTGTTACACGGGGAGCACATTCACTAAAAAACCGGGTCCTGGATGGGGCAATATACCGCCATTCACTCTATTGAAAGTCTGCTGACAGTTTTACTTATTTGAAACAAAATTTGGCAAGGCTAAAACTGAAAGAGTGATAATTTAGTTAATTGTGTACATTTGTACATAATTTAAGCCCTTAATTTGAAGGGGCAAAAACCCCACGGGTTCTTCCGAAGAGCTTTTCTCCGCCTTTTCAATTGATCCCTCCCACCGCCAGGTTCAAAGCCCTTCTGAAAGTGGAGGGTTCGAAGAAGGAGAACGAGAGATTGAGTCTCAGAGACCTGATGATAGAACCTGTCCAGAGACTGCCCAGGATGATCCTGCTTTTAGATGCCTTTGACTTTGAGCCTTTCCAATTTGATGTGGCAATGGCATTGCACTCGTTAAATTTTATGGATGTCATAAATTTAAAACCTCAGATGCCATGCTCCCCAGATGCCATGCTCCCCAGATGCCACCCCCTTGTATTTGACTATTTTGTAACCTTGGCAATCCCACATGCCACTCCTTGTAACCCTGGAATTGGAAACCGCAGATGCGATCCTGCGTAAGACGGACGCCGCGCACCCGGACCACACCCTCTTATCGCACGTGCAGGAGGAGTTTAAGAAGGTGGCGTCCCTCCTCAACGACCGGAAGAGGGAGGTGGATGAGAAGTACAAGCTGGTCTCCGCTCTCTCAACCGTCTCAGATCTACCGGTAAATTCTTCTTACGGTCACACCAAATTCTTAATTTGTAATTATACCAAACCTTACACATAGACCCGAACTGCCTCTTCCCATTAGACAGCATTGCAGAGTTCACTGAGTTCACAAGAACCAAAATATCACACAGTTTAATACTCCCTACTCCCTCAGAAGACTATGAAGCACTCGTCCCGCAAGCTGATGGGTCGCTACAACGCCGCTACCTTAGGGGAACTAGCCGGGGCAACCACCACTGTCAAGCCCGTGAGTATTCTTATTAGCCTAAGCCATGTTAGCTCAGTGTTATACTTATACGCCATTTTACAAGCACTGATCACATAATATTATATAATAATAATAAATTAAAACATTTATTCCACGCTTAGACATTGTTGGACAAATATCTGTGAGGGAAATATCCTAGCCATTCAAGCGTGACCAAAAAAGATGCTAACAATCTAGGAGAGCTAAAAACTTGGATAACAAATAAATGGCACTAGAAATCTTAGCATAATAACAAAAGTGTACCAAAGAATGGGAACAATTACTTAACAATTGGGAACCCCTTCAAATGCTTTCTCAAAATAATATGTTTTTAATGCCCTTTTAAATTCATCAATATTAGACATACATCTTAAATCATAAGGTAAATTATTCCACAATCTCGGTCCATAATGATTGAAAGCAGTTTGTGTTTTTGGGATATTAGGTGGGCTTGGAGTTTCAGGATAAAAGAAATCGTCATCAAGACGTAAACTTATTCGTTTAGTGTCTCTGAGGAGATAAGATCTTTGAGGTATTTTGGTGCCATGTTATTGATACACTTGAAAACAAGAAGGGCAATCTTGAACTGTATTCTAAAATTCACAGGTAGAAAATGTAGCTTCTTCAGATAAGGACTTATGGAACACCACTTCTTTTTCCCATATAGCTTGAAAATGAATCGAACAGCATTATTTTCAATCTTCTGTAGCTTTTGAGGTTCTTCTCAGTTACTGAAGCATATGAAGAATTGCAATAGTCAATCACCGACAGTATGTTTGAATGTACTAATTGAACTTTGAGCTCATGAGTCAGTCTAGAGCCAATTCTTTTCAGATTCCTCAGGTTCAAATAACAGACTTGGGTGATGTGTTTGATTTGGTCCTCCATACTGAGTCGATGATCAAAGTAAAGCCCAAGTTCTTTGTGGCCAATACTGGGCTGACAGATATTTCAGTTGCAGCGCCACCAAGATCTAAACTTTCAATGGGACTAATGTAATGACCTATATCCACAAATTCTGTCTTATCTTCATTCAGTTTCAGGAAATTACATGTCATCCATATCTTGATTTCACTAAAGCATTTCTTAATGGCAGAGAGATCAGGAGTTGGACAATGAACATCAAAGGAGAAGTATATTTGAGTGTCATCTGCATACAAATGCACTTGAGAACCCATATTTAGATATTATTTCCTCCAAATCTTTTTGTGTACAAGATGAATAGAAGTGGACCCAAAATAGATCCTTATGGGACTCTATTTCAAGAAATGCTTCTTGAGATGAGGCTTCATTGACCTTGACCTTGAATTTTCTTTCAGATAAATATGATTTAATCCAACTCAACACAAGACCAGAGATACCATATTTAATTTTCAGCTTTTTCAATAACAATGAATGGTTGATGGTGTCAAATGCTGCACTGAGATCTAGAAGCAGAAGAACAACATTTTCTTTCTTATCTATCATCATCATCAAGTCCGTTTGAATTTTCAAGACTGCTGTCTCACAGCTATGATATTTTCTATAAGCTGATTGGAAATCTGAGAATAAACCTTTTCCTTCCACATGGCAGACAAGTTGATCATGAACTATTCTCTCCAAAAGCTTAGATACATATGGCAGGTTGCTTATTGGTCTGTAGTTTGCCAATATGTCACAGTCTAGATTTTGTTTCTTGATACTAGGTCTTACCACTGCTGTTTTGAAATCAGTAGGAAATTGACCTGTTTGAGAGATTCATTAATGATATAGTGAACAACTCTTATCAACTCAGGTAAGCATTCCTTGAAAAGAGAAACAGGAACAGCATCTAAAATACATGATTTATCAGGAAGATTCTGTGCAAGTTCCATGACTTCGTCAATGGTCACTTCTTTAAAGTCAGAGAAACATGGGGGTTTGCTGATATTATGGTCTGAAGGGGTCTGACATATATTAACTGTTTCATCTTGGAGATTCTCCTCTATTTTTGAGTAGATGGACTTAACTTTATTACTGAAGAATGCACTGAACTTTTCTGCAATAGCTAAGTCATCCATATCATTTGGGAGTTTGTTGGCACCAAATTCCCTGTCCAAGAGTTGGTTAACTAATTTATAAGTGCTCCTTGGATCTCCTTTGACTAAGGATAACTTTTTGTCAAAAAATTTATTTCTTGCTCTGTCAATGATAATAGCCTTGTCAATACATTTTTCATTGTAGATTTCTTTGAGCTCAACATCATCAGGATTCTTCTTAAGTTTCCTTTGAGCCTTCTTAGCTTCACTTCTTGCCTTCTGACAATTTGGGTTCCACCAAACAGAACGCCTGCTAATAAACTTCCTTGTTACAAGTGGGGCATGCTTGTTAAGGATATTTTCCATAGTTGACATATACAGGTTTACAGCATGGTCCACAGATTCAAAATCAGTGAAGTTAACTGGAGAAAAGAACAGGTCCTCTCTAAAGCTGGAGGTATTGATTTTGCTGAATTCACGGACCTGTTTAGTCTTGATGTTTCTAGATGTTATTGAAGTTTTAATAGGCAGATTAAAGCTCACAAGATAGTGATCTGATGTAGTTCCAGTGTTACTATCCACAAAGAGATCGTTGATGGGTAGACTATCAATAGCAGATGGCAATGACAGGATCAAATCAAGAGTTCCACCAGAAATATGTGTTGAATCCTTGACATGCTGTACAAATCCTTTGCTTTCATACAAGGACAGAAACTTTTTTGCATAGAAATTGTCTGGTTTTTCGACATGGAAGTTAAAGTCTCCACATATGATAGGGTAACCAGTTTTGGTAACCAATTCATCAAGATACTTGTCAAACTCTTCTAAAAAAGCATTGACCCTGGTTTCATTATATTTCTCTTTTGTCTTAGTCTGAGTTGTACGATATATTGTGCAAAGTCTTATGATACCATTCTCACTTTTTATGATACACTCTGCTACTTCAAATGATTTGAAACCAATGACTTTATTTCCTGTTGGTCTGATTTTTTCAAAGTTGAAAATAAAAGCAATTCCTCCTCCCCTGCCTTTTCGAGGAAAATTGAGCACATCAAAGCCACATTCATGAAGCTCAGCAAACCTAGCATCTTCCTTGGAGGTAAACCATGTCTCAGTTATGCAGCATACATCTATATTTCGGTCTCTTAGAAGCTCTGTCACACCCCTAACTTTGTTACACATTGACTGTGCATTGAAACACCCAACTGATAGTCTGCCACTTGGTTCTGCACTATGCTTCACATTATGTTTTTTGAGATCAGTTCAGTGTTGTCTTTCAAACGGGCCAGTTCTCTTATCATGACTGGGCAGCCAGCATCACCGGAATTATGTGATTTATAACCTTCAGCATCGTCTGATTGGGCTGATGCAAGACACCTTGCACAACAATGTTTGGACTGATTAGCTTTTAACTGACAAGTTGATGATCTATGTTTCCCCATACAATACATACAGGTAGGTGCAGTGTTTTTATTTGGACAGTCTGAAGAGACATGGCCAATCATCTGGCAATGATAGCAGTGTTTAACATGATATCTGTCCTTTATTTGATATCTGCTATTACCCAGGTAAAGGTTACCATCTTGATTTCCAAGAACAACTAGTCTTATAGCTGGTGAGACTTTAAGACCAACTGAGAAATTGTTATTGGAGGCATTCTTATTGACATAAATAACCTCTAAAGTGTGGCCAGCACTATAAAGTTCTCCAACACAAGGATTTTTGGCAAGTATTTTTTCAATAACAATTTTCTTTTCATTCATTCTCACAGCATTGATATCCCCAGATCTATCTGCACCCTCAAATACATCTTCCAAAACATTGTAGAGGTATATCTTAGGGAGCATTTTATTTCCTGATTTAGTGTGATAGTGATATGTCCCTAGTGTACCTGACATATCAATTTTATCCTTACCCTGGTCTCTAAGTTCCTTAGTTTTGAACCCAATAACAACTTTCATACTCTTGGGGTTTGTCCTGATGAATTCAACCTGAGTGTCTTTGAGTTTGTTCTCAACAAACTTTTTAACATCAGCCATCCTCTGAGGAGTCTTGCTCTCATTTTCATCAGGGACAACAAGGAGAATTTCACAAGTTCTGGTCTTTGTGGTGGCCAGGTTGTCTGAAGAACTCTTCCCATCAGAATTTGAACTAGAATTAGCAAATTTTGCAGAACTTTGGGCGGAAGATTTAGAGCTTTGACCAGAAGATTTAGCTATCTCAGCATATGATGGTGTCTTGGTACTAGAAATTTGATGAGGTACATCAACAACAGGCACAGATGCAGAGGGAGTTGTGTCAGCACCCATGAATTTATTCAACATCAATTTTATTTCAAGCATGGAATTAGATAGATCATCAACACGTTTGTCAATTTTGTTGAACTTATCATCTGAAGTCATAACCTTAGCATTGCCTTTAACACTCTCATCGTCCTCATCTTCACTACTCTCAGATTCAGTACCTTCTTCCTCGCTGCTTTCATCTGAACTTGATTCATGTTCCAAAAGTGGTACAACATCATCCTTTTCAATCAAACTTTTATCAAAACAAAGATCTGTGGGAGTAGCATTATTAGTTGTGATGCATGAGCACTCATCCCTGTTACCACCAGTTGTGGTTACTGACAAGGAAAGTTCCTTATTGAGCTGATCACAACTTTTGATGAAGTATATAAGTGCTTTAACAAGAGAGTCCTTAGTAACATATTTGAAAGATTCATAGTCAATTAAATCAGGATCAGTTTCAATGATATCATCAGTTGACACATGCTTAGAGAATTTGAAACTAGAAACCATATTGAAACTTATCTCTTTATCAGTGGCAGCATCATTAGAGTCAGTTCTTAAGACAGTTGAGTTTGACTTTTTCAGCACTACTTTTGCAGCCTTTTGTACAATAGCATCATCATCACTTTTGCCATTGCATACATCATTACATGTGTCATTCACCTGTAACAGTAGGCTAACTGAGTCCCCAGCCGCCCTCTCCTCAGAAGTCTCACTCTGCGACATTACACGCCCGGTATGCCACGGGCAAACACAGCAATGTCAATGAGAGAGGGGCTACTTCGGATATGGATTTCAGGGTCCTCAGTTAGTTCACTTAATATGTGTTGTGTTGTAAGTTTAAAAAAAAAAAAAAAAAAAAATAAACATAAAAAAGGGCGTGGTCCAAAAAACCACCGCCCCCATGAGGTAGGATGGTAAATTTTTTTTCTGGGCTCCTAAGACCCAGTACTAGCCCCTGAAATAGTAAATGAATTGTTATAAAAAATTTCCAGGTTAGCTGGAATTTTTGCAAAAATCGGGTGGATTATAACAATTCTACAGTCTTTACCAATATTAGCATATTATAAGCATATTATTCAATGAAATTTGACGGGTTTTGGACGGGCTTTGAACGGGCTTTGAACGGGATTTGAACGGGTTTTGGACAAGTTTCGGACGGGTTGATGACGGGTTTTGAACTGTTTTTGGACGGGTTTTGAACGGGTTTCGGACAAGTTTTGGACGGGTTTTAAACAGGTTCATGACGGGTTTTCGACGGGTTTTAAACAGGTTCATGACGGGTTTTTGACAGGTTCATAACTGGGTTAAAACAGGTTTCGACAAAGATTTCAACAGTTTTTGACAGGTTGTGAACGGGTTCGTGACAGATAAAGAAAATTTTACGGGCAGGTTCTCGACAGGTTTAGGCCAGGTTATTGACAGGTCTTGAACAGGATTTCGATTTACTTATTAGAAGATTGGGACGGGTTCTCAATAGGTTTTGGACAGGTTTGTGACGGTTTCAGACGGGTTTAGGACCGTTTTCAACTCAATTGAGACAGGTTTTGACGGGGTACCGTGTGTCAGGAGGCCTTATGTCCATGGTAACTCACTCATATTTGGCAATGGAAGGAAAAATGCATAAAAAGGTAATGGGAAATGCTTATTCTGTGGATATCTTTTAGACTCAGCTGATCATCAATTATTTCAATGTAGCAAACTGAAGGAAAGTCAAGAAAATCTTCTGTCTGCAGTAGAGGATAAATCAATGTACCTAATGAAAATTCTAGCACCATGTACTAACAAGTCTCAATGCCAAAACATTTTCATAAACAGAATTCGAAATATCATCACTGAGCAGGAAAAATTACTAAAAATTCAGAATCATTTAGTGAGTACATGATATACTGGTAAATATGGATTCTTCAAAGACTGTTCCAAAGAGAGTTTTAAAGACTGTTTTGAAAGAATTTTCAAAAGGCTATTTCTGAAAGACTGTATTAAAAGTTTTTAAAGAATGTTTAAAAAGACTGCTTATTTTGAATGCTGTGTTTGAAAGAGTGTTTCAACGACTTCCAAAAGAAAGACTGGATCTTCTAATCCACCCAAATGGACTCATATTATGTTATTTATTGTATGTTTTGTGCGGCAGGAGTTGGGCACCTCCTATAACAACTGCATCCTGCAAAATAACTGACTGGGGCTCTTAGGATCTGTTAGTTTTATGTTTTCCCTCATATTGGTATGCCGCTCCATTCAAATTCAATTTTGTTATTTTATATTTATTGTATGACAATAATATTTTAGTATAGTGGTGGCCCCAGTTAGACCATGACGTTACATAGTAAGACAATGATTTAATTTGTGTTCACAGACAATAGATTACTTTTAAATAGTATGTTATGCCTACAGTAAGAGGTTGATAACATGTGGTTTATGTTATGTGTTATCTTGATTTAATAATAATAAACAGAACTCAGAAATCAGAAGTGAGGGCAACTTACTGATAGCATTAAAGGGAGGATACCATTCAACATTACTTGATGTAGATATTAATTAAGCTCAAACAGACAACACAGCTCTTTAATTTGAAGATATTCATCTGTCTAAATATATACCACAAGTTTTACTTTAGAGTATTCTGTGTCTTCTTCTTCTTTTGCGGTCACCGGTTGCTAGTCACAGCACTGGAGCTGTGTCTCTGTCGCCGGGTCCCCAGAGGCAAACTCCTGCTAGCTCGACCCCAAGGACTCCCTGTATATAACAATAAACATACTTACCTATATCATAGAACTGCAACTAGACACGGGAGTCTAATGTCAGTTGCTACCTGGGCGCAAACTCGGAGAGCAGACAGGGACCAACGCTCAGGCCAACCCCATTCGTTCTGTATTCCCGGTTGTGTGTGACCTGAGTGGGATGTCAGAACTTTCCATGATAACCTGGGGAGGTTAACGCTGTTCCTTAAACAGGTTGTCCCTTTCGAAACGACCCGTTTGCTCCACGTATTTAATCAGAGATTCGGTTTAATTTTCATTATTTCTTCCATGGTTAGTACTGGTTTCCCAAGTATTTGTAGCCTGAGAGTCATGAAGGCTACACACTTTCACTTATAGGAAGTGTTCAGACGTCTCTTCTTCCACCGAACATTCCGCACATATAGGCGTCGTGTAGTTGTTTGCCCTGTATTGAAAGTAGTTAAGAGGGCTGTGTCCGGTAAATAACCAAGTAAGCCATCTAGTGTGGCTTCCTGGAAATTTTGGATTTCTATAACGGTGCTTCAGAAGATAGTGCGAAAGGGGGGTTTTTCCTTTATCGCTAATAACTGCCTCTGAGTAAGCCTTAATATGTGAGTTCATCATGTGAGTCTTCAGTTCTTTGATGATGAACTCTCCTGTAAGAGGAGAAAAGGTTCTGGGCCTATCGGGAGGGCCGAGGGACCCAGATCTGGCTAACTTCGTCTGCCCTCTCGTTCCTTGTACTCCCTCGTGACCAGGGATCCAGTGTAGTTCTACAATATGTGTCAAGCTGAGGTGGTTCAGCTGTCTAATGATTTCAGTACCTGTCTGGAAATAACCTGTGGGCTTTTAATTGCTCTCAGAGCTGCTTGAGAATCCGAAAAGAAGATAATGTGAGATGGGCTGTGGGCGTTGCCGCCAACCCAAACACATCCCATGTGAATTGCAAACAATTCACATTGGTAAACCGTGGCTAAAGTGCCAAGGCTGAAATGTCGTCCATGTTGTTCTACACCGTTCCTGAAGACGGAGAACCCTGCTCCAGTGAAGGAAGATTGTTTCGATCCGTCGGTGAAGATCTGCCAAGCTGAAGAGGGGAGTTCGTTTGGTTTCACTTTCGCCGCTGGTCTCTCCTGAATGAGAGTTTTGAACCTGCGATCTAGAACGAGTTCCTTTGGTATAATGTCCGTTAGCTGGCACTGGCTGAAGGATAGATTATTCAGTGTGCTCTCAATGGGATAAGCATGGGAATTACATTTATTTCCATGCCCTAAAACGTAATTGGAGTTCCAGGTACCATGACGCTTAAGTCTAATGGCCGATGTGATGGCCAATTCCCTGAGTTTCAAGGAAAATGGTTGAATACCTGCCATAATTTCTAGATTTGCCGTGGGTGTGCTCTTCAGTCCTCTGGAGATCATGAGAGCCGCATGCCGTTGAATAGACTCTAATCTCTTCTTCAGGTAGAGTTTCTGCTCCGCTGAGTGGTGCCATACCACTGCCGAATACATAACCGAGGGAATAATTACTTGATTATATATCCATCTTACTCCTTTTGGAGAGATACCCCAAAGCTTGCCTACTGCCTTATTGCAGGCATGTAGCTGTCCTAGTGCTGAGTCACATTTCTTCATAATGTGAGGACCCCAGCTAAGTTTGCTGTCGAGAGTTACTCGAGATACGGTACTGTTGACCACTGGTACATCGTGACCTGCCACTGAAAGGGGTGGAATAATGTTATCTCTTTTGTTCGTAAAGAGAATAGCCTTTGATTTAGCCGCACTGATCTTAAGACCTTTGCTAACGCACCATTTATTGATGTTTACCAGGTGTTGCTGCGCTAAGTTTCTGACTGTAGATTTGCAGATACCCCTGATGAGAATCACCAGGTCATCTGCAAAAGCCTGGATAAAGCTGGACTGAAGACCTAAAGAGGAGAGAAAGGTGTTAAGGGTGAGGTTCCACAGGAGGGGGGAGAGGACTCCCCCCTGTGGGCTGCCCCTCGAAGCTTTCCTCCTGATCGAAGTACCACAGTAGGATAGAGTGATAAACCTGTTACTATAGTCGGCGTATTTGAAATTGGCGGATCGGATAGAACATCCGCGCCGGCTCACAAGTAAACTTGGTCACGTGACATCAAGACATGGGCCAATCAGAGGGCAGTAGGAGACGCTGGACGCGCGCGCAACTCAGCGCGTTCTCAGAGACAGATAGTCCTCGAACGCAGGACGATTCATCCGCTGAAAGGTACTCACGAATTAGAGACAGGACGGCAGAGGACCTGAGGTATAGTGATTCCACCTTAACCCAAACTCTCTATTCCAAAGTATATCAAGTACAAGTACTTTGCTTGCTGAAACACTCGACTTTACTGCCAAGCGGGACAAAATATGAGAGAGAAACGAGCTTCAATTTGATCAAGAAGCATTTCTCACCTTCTAAGCAGTCTCGACGTGGGAGACGATGCATCTGTTTTCTGATCAGGAAGGCCGATGTTTTTCCACTCATATCCTGTATAATAATATTTCCTTGTGTTTGAAGAATCATGACAGATCTGGATATTGTTACAATCT
>WFMF01000845.1:0-36210 GCA_011033025.1 Beroe forskalii | reverse complement strand
GCAGGGGAACCTTGCCTGGAAAGGAGGGAAATCTTGGCTGCAGATCGAAAGATTGAGATAAGAAGTTCTGTTTCTAACGGTTCTGAGGACGGAGGGCTACAGTGGAATGAAACTGGGATTAAATACTTTCAGATAATTATTTTTGGGGGGGATGAAGCCCAAAAAAAACCAAAAAAAACCTAGCCCAAGAATCGGAAAAGTAGGGTGGGCCTTGGTTTTTTTTGGTTTTTTTTGGTATTTTTGGTTTTTTGGGTTTTTGGTATTTTTGGTTTTTTTTGGGTTAGGTTTTTCAAAAATTTTGACTTTTCATGCCAATATGGATTGTTGATGCTATTAATGTGTTGTTATTGATATTACTATAGTTTTCAAACAATATTCGTTAGTTTTATCGATGTTTTTGGGTGACTTGTGGTGTTTTATATGACATAATCAGTACATTAAGGCATTGTTTTGGTGAACTATCAGCAAAGCACTGCTCAAGAGTTGCCGAGGTCAGCCAGCATGATCAGCAGGGGATTAATAGTGGTCAGACTTGAATCACCAGGCCAGGGGGCCACTCTAGTGCTGAAATAAGGACATAGGGCCCTGCAAACTGCCAGTGCTAGTGAACCAGGGGGTTTCTTAGGGCTCACTGGTTTGCTCATAGCTGATGAAGTTCAGACTAGTGTCATCTGAGATCAACAAGGTGTTTTGCACTGGAAAGTCACCATTTCAAAGGATAGCCAAGGGTCGCCAGGGAGACAGTCACTTATGATTGTCCAATATCAAGGTAATGGTCAGAAGGAGCCAGGAGTTAGACAAGGTTAATAAGGAACGGGTCGCCATGCTACTATGAGATAAAAAGGCTTTTGAGGGAAGAAATTGAGTGAGGACAATCAAGACATCAGATAATCACTCATTCAGTTGTTATAAAGGGACAGCCAAGGTTCAGCATGAAGTCAGCCAATGGTCATGAAGGGACCACTATTGCAGTCAGAAGAGGCAAGAAGGTCACTCAGGCTTTAACTTCTTGCTAGGGGTAAGTGAAACGTCAAAATAGGTATCAGAAAAGGTCAGTCAAATTTTCTGGGGTTGGTAAAGGGTTTGCCAAGTGCAGTTTCGCCCTTGATTCACCTACCCTCCAAAGCAAAAAGAAATATTTCCTGTGTGCTGGCGGTATATAATATGCAACTTATGTCCATGCTGGAGTGGAGAGAACCTACATGTCTTAAATGAGCCATGCAGCTAGGACATCCACCACATTCAGCCAGGCAAGACTCTTGCCTGGCTGAATGTGGTGGATGTCCTAACTGCATGGCCAGAAAAGGTTCTGTAAAGTATCCCCAGGGGTTAGGGTCACTCAGTCAGGTAGTGTTAGGATATGATTGTCTTGGTTAAGCAGGGAGGAATGTTAGGCCCAAAAAAGGTCTTCCAGGACTCAATAAAGCAGGAGAAATAAAGCTGAGGATCAGCCTAAGTATGTACGTGAAATACAATTGACAAGAAGCTCAGATAAGCTCATAACTCTATAATAAGGACCATGTTCAAACAGCTTTTGATAAACATTTAGGTCCTAGAACAGTAATATGACCCCTTAGGCTAAACTCGATTGGACCTGACCTGGAAAAAGCACCCACCAGACTCCAGTGTAAGGAGTTAAGGACCAAATTCAGAACGATTATATGAGTGAAAATATTCAATTATATTCAGTAACTTACACAATTATAGGTCGTTTAGGCTACATACCAAGCTCCTGTGGATCTACAGTCATATGGTAGACATCATAAAACAATCGAATTTTAACCTAAAAATCGTTTGAAAGGTGCTAGAAATTAATAAAATGTAACCCAAAAAAAACCAAAAAAAACCTAAAAAAACCAAAAAAAACCTAGCCCAAGAATCGGAAAAGTAGGGTGGGGCTTGGTTTTTTTTGGGCTTCATCCCCCCCATTTTTTCACCGTAGATGTCAGATGAACAGGAATATTCTGGCAAAGTTTCAGTACACCATTTTCAAGAATTTCTGGCCTTTTCACTAACCTATATCAATGCCAATAACATTCTCCTCCCCCTCCTGATGGAAGGCTAACAAGTCTTGTATCCAGAGCAGGTAGTTAAGTCGTAGAGGCAGAGTTGGAATCAGTCTCTTGATGGGAAGGGCGAGGGTTATACCAAAGTAGTGGGACGCCAGGGCGCATGTTAGTTCCCGTAGTGCTGTGGGATCTTTGAAATCAATCGTAAAGTAATCTTTGCGGACCTGGAAGAAAAATGGGTTTCGATATGATATTTTCTCTATCCATAGCTATTTCTGATACCTCACAGCTCTTGTTACGCAATGAAAACAATCATTTGTCCTGAGTAATTTCATTGTCCAAGTCTTACCTGTACTAAGTGTATTTGTAGGCTGGGATAGTGCTCACTCAGTTCTCTGAAATCAGGGGCTTTTCTGAAGATGTTCCTGATATGCATGCCTAGTGGAAATACTGTGGTCACATGCCATGGCCATTCAAAGTGGCTAAAACGTTGCCACTTTGGATTAATTTATTATTTGATTTAAAATAATATAAAATATAAAGTTACTTACCGTGACAAATTTAGCATCTGATGGGTTAAAGGGTAATTTTCAAATTGCACATTGAAAAACACAATTATTTCCCATCTAGAGAGCGAATAAGACATCAGGATTGATAATAGACGAGGATACAAAGTTAATTCAAATTGAAGTATTACAATTCGCTGAGCAGAATTAATTGAATAACGCACCAGGGTATACAATGTTAAAAACTGTCAGAAGAATAACATAAAATTATAAAATATAAAAATCAAAATAGGAATAAAAAAGAAACTTGTAGACTTCAGAAGTTGAGATGAACTGTTGAAGCTATACTAGGATTTACAGATATCTACAGTACTTATATTATATTGTGTAAAAACTAATATGCTTTATCTTGGTAGAATAATGAAGTTAAAATTCAAATAACAATAGGAAGATTTACATCAATGATTCAATGTTCATTCTGGAATAAACCCAGAATGCAACATACTATCGCCTCAGGATGATATTAAGCTGCCTCTTTCACAAGATCTTACACTCTTTCAGTTGTCCCTTTGTCAGACACATATATCATGCAATTGGCATTGAAACTTACAAGCATACAGTCTTTATAATATTGAACTGATTACAGAATACCAGATTGATACATCTTTACTCCATGAAGTACATAATTCACTTTACAACACTACATTAAACCCTATTCCTTGCCAGTTTGTTAGGATCCATTACAAACACCATTTCTATTGGTAGTGGAGCTGTTGTAGGCTCTGTTCCTGGTCTCATTCATGTAGCATCTTCTGCACATGGCTTTGTACTCTTTGGGACCACCAACGACCTCAACCTAATACAAAAAGATGAGCTAAATTGCCAAGATCAAAGAGTGTTCTATTAGGTACACTGTCATTAGCTTATATGAAACATAAGCTAATGACAGGCTAAGATAATGTCATTATCAATTGCAAAAATGACCACAACTGACACTACATAAAAATTGATGGTACAAAATGCAACATACCTCTCTGTTGTCAGCATCAATTCTGTAGCTGAATGATGCTTCCTCATGATAACAAGACATACACACTGATTTCAAGGTGATAACATCCTCACATAGTGGAATGAGACTAATTACTTCACCAAAAGCCTGGTGAAAAATTGTCATAACTTTGAAAACCCAAGTCACAAATCATAGCTAGAACAAGCATCCTACTAAACAGTTCCATACAAAAGAGCGTTATTATCATTTCAATAACTCATCAGACTTTTTATAACTTACTTTTTCTCTCAAAGTCTCCAGATAGAGCAGCAACAACAACAACAATTCCAAGATTAGCTGCATGGTCACAAAGTCAAGCAGTCCAGTAAACTGAAATTACATGAGGTAAATTATAAAATATATTATGAGCCATGTGCCCATGCATTCATCTAAGAAGATAATATTTCCACATTATATCACAAAAGTACAATGACTTACAAATTGAGCTTCATCTATGCCAATGCATTCATAATCACAAATCTGGATTTCATCAAGAAGCCTCTTCAGATTTGAGCATGTCGTTTTATCAATGAATTCATTGGATATTGTCCTGAAAACATATAGTGCATATTAGAAAATCAATAGTACAAAATTTGAGGAAAGCCTGTTCTAGATAAATGAAATGGGAATTATAAGGGACAAGGGTTAAAAGACTTGAATTATCATTAGAATGGTTTACCTCTGGTCATGGCTTATCACAAGACTATTATCATATCTGTCATCTTTACTGTGCTTAATCATGAGACATTTAGCTTGAGCAATGCTATATCTCTGAACTCTTCTTTGTAGTTCTGTCCTGAAATTGTCAACAATTGATGAAAATTGGGAATTTATTGGGTAGGTAGTTACTAAGAAGCGAATATCATCACTAAAATTCTGCCAATTAGCATTTACATCATAGAAAACTAGAAATTATTGGGATTATTTGTTTAAGTTCCAAGATATGTTCTAAACTAACGTTTTTCCAGAAAACATAGGTCCCAGGATCAGCTGTATTTGCCCACAAAATGATAGCTTGTTGGGAGTAAGTGAAAGATATCGCAGTCTCTTGCAATCGTTAGCCATTTTATGAGTTGAATCTCACTGATATTATTTTGCAATATAACTATTTTAATTTTAACTGTAAATAATATTTGAATGAAGCACTGCTTAGCTTATTGTTACATTGTTTTCGTGGCACAGCTGTGCAATTATATTAAGTTGATGTGCCACTATAATATAAAAGTTTAAATTATTATTATTATTATTATATATTAACATAAATTTTTACAAAATCAATTAACTGAACTAGATTCAACTTATAAAGGGCTCAATTTTGGCCATATTTCATCATGTCAAACCCCTTCACCTCTGAGCCACTATAATCATTTTACAATAGTTTCTAGTTTTACTCGTAATGTAAGATATCTGGCACCTGCATCGTTCAGGTTGATCAAATGAATTGATCAAATGAAAATGCACACAATTGCTTGCCCTTGCACTTTAAATTATTATATAGTGACACAATGTTTGTATATTTAGAAGTAATTAATTAATTAATTGCCCTTGCTGTTTTCCACGGACATCATTGTAAAAGTGTATTGTATGCATTTTTCATTAGATCAGTCCATTTGATCAAAAAGGAACGATGAAACCACCATTATATAAATTTATAAGTTTAAATTTATATATTCAATTTAGTGTAGATCTGTTTGAAGTGAATGATCATTTTGTAGTCTCCCTGCGTGTATTTCCTTGATACAACTCGTAAATGGTTCATATTTGATTGTTACTTAGCCATATCACATACTCTCACTACCCAGAGAAACTAGCAGGCGCTTTACGCGTATACTATGAAAGAAGACGGGAGGACCAATATGATATAATATGCTCACCGACAAATCATGGGACTACGCCCCCCAGGACCCCATTGTTTTCAATAGGCTCCCTCTAGAAAAATCTAAGGGGGCCTTGGCCCTACGTAGAATTTTTCAAAAATTTTACCATACAGATCATAGAAAGGAAGTTAAGATTAAGTTTAGTTAGACATAAATTTTCCTGAAATTCACCTTTTGCGAGAGATAAATCAATCAGTAAACAAGATTTTGGTTGTATGTTCATGCAAAATAGGAAAAATTAGTGCTATGAAAAATGAAAATTTGCTTATGTAATTTTTGGCCCTCTAAGTTTTCAAAAGACTCCTCCCCCCTAGGGGGGGGGGCTTGACTCCCACTAGCTCGAAAAAGTGCGTAATGGCATGCGACAAATGGACGGTCAAGATGAACTCATCATCATAGCGTAAGGCGCTAGTTGATGACGTCATTATAATAGCGTAAGGTGGTAAGTTGATGACGTCATTATAATAGCGTAAGGTGGTAAGTTGATGACGTGATATGATTCCATGTTGAGGAACAGCAAACCATACCTGTGTTGTTCCGTTGCGTTACTTCGATTTCAGAAGCCACTTTGATGATTTCCTTCTCAATATCGGACACTGTTGTGAACTGAAAATGCTACTTGAATGCCGATGAATCGTTATATAATTTAGCATTTCACTTCCTGTGAGGTTTTTGAGCTCATTCTTGTGTTGAGTAATTAATAATAATTTCAAAAAACTCGTAACTTGGCTCTTTTTACCAAATTTTAAACTGAATGTTTCATCCACTCATCATTATCGCTCGCCCTTGATTTGTAGTTCCTGAAATGTCGACTGTACCTGTCCAAATAGTGTCGACACAAGGCCGTCCTGTTCGACGTTTTCGTCGTCCGACTCGAGGTAAAGGTCTGCCTGTTCTGGGGATTGTCCGGGCACTTGGAGGGTTGTCATGGCGACGGAGCGTGCCGGGTCTAACGGTTCCGATGTAGATCTCACTTCTCTTAGTAACGGTCTGGGAGGTTACCAGAGTATTTAACTTATAAGAGATATAGAAGTATTTAACTAATCAGAGCTTATAGGGTTTAACAAGAATTGCGCCTGCCGGAGCATTTCTTGTGCGTTGTTGATTGTTCCCGTATGCAGGCGCTTAATTTCCTGTTCCCCGGGGCTGGTATTATACGCTTAGAGCATGGCTGGGAATGCGCTAATAGAAATTGTGCACGAGGCGGCCACAATGTGTATTATCACACGAGAGCAGGCAGAGTGCGACAGCCTAAATATTGCACGAGGCGAAGCCGAGTACAATATTCTATTAGCGTCATGACCATTTGCCATGCTCTTGAATCTCTGTCAACCAATGTGAGGAGTGCAATATTGAGGTTTGTAACTAGCAAAAATTGCAAACCGCCATATTATGCACCGAGCGCGAAGCGCAGTATAATAACATATTAAGATTAAGGCCGAAGGCTGAGGTTTTTAATGGGATTTGCAATTTTTTGCGAGTTACAAAACCGAATTATCTAACGACAATACATGAAAGCATGAAGGTATATATTTCGTAATTATATGTATAATTCAAGCACGAAATATATTAATATGTAGTGTTATTGACTTGTCTAGTATTTGAGCTATTGTAAAAGTGCAGCTACTGTATCCTTCAGTGTGAAATCTGCGGTCTGTGCCCCAGTGTTCATTTTAACACCTCTCCCTGCTATAGAAGTAGAATCACGTTTGAAGAACTCCTGGGGAACAATGCCAAAATGGTTTTTATTATCAACTGTAGTTCCCTTTTTTGGCACTGTGGTGCACTTTTTAAAAAGTGTAACTGTTTTAGCGTGCATAATGGGTATAAAGGAGCACTGCGTAAACCTCCTTAGAAGTTGCATAATACTTATTATTGCACGCCTACAAGTACCCTCAAAATTGGCTAATACTATTAGAACGTACGCTGTCATTTGACCGTTGTCAGTCTTATTTACTGACATAGTGAGTTGACGATAAAGCATAAAAGTGACCTCACAAATCAGGATACAATCGCGGGCGTACACCTACGGGAATTAGGAGCAAGAGTTGGTATTAAATAGATTGAAGATTTATCTGAAATAATTTTCCGTGATAAAACGCTTCTTCTATCAAGTGTGACATCGCAATAATAACATCATTGAATCAATTTTTTCCCTCCCCATTGGCCTTTTTGTGAATACAAAAAGGCAAATGAGAGGGTTGGCAATGGACAAGTTCAGAAAGTGCCCGGGAAATTTGTACATACTACCTCAACTGTGGTAACCATGCTAACAACCAATCAGAGGCCAGTATTCACGTTGCGTGCGCTATACGGCCGGCGTCCGTGCCAAATTATGTCCAATTTTTCCTTCATCAGAAAGGTATCATATGCAGGGCTGAATTCGGCTAAATCCATTCCAACCGCCGGAATCGAGCAGGTTAGCCTTTTAGGGAGTAACCCTCGGCCGATAGGGCCGAGACATTCAATGGGCTGTGTCCTTGGCCGAAGGCCCGGGGACACGGCGGAGATTCGCGAAATACTAGTCTAAAGTCGCCATGGCGCCCGAACCGAAAAAATTAGTCTCTTAATTCAGCCGCCCGAAGGGCGGCGATCAGAACACTAGTAACTTTAGCCGCTTTAACAACAAAACTAAAAACTCATTCAGGAAATAAGAATCAAAAAGCTACGATATGAGTTTGCGCGTCATTTATGTTTTAGTGAATGCGCGCATTTAAGTGCTTTCTTGTTTCTACACAAAATTACCCAAAAATGAACTAGCAATAGAACGCGCAACTAATTCAGACTTCAGTTCCAATCCTTTTCATTATATTACGTATCATTTTATAACACCAATACTTTCAGTTGTTGTAACGAATGCCTTACCGTTTGCTGATGCTTTTGTTCATTGTAGGATGTTCTCAAGACCTATCGCCTGATATTGATATTTGACGATTTGCCGTAAGCATTAAGATATTGATAGGTCAACATCAAGCGCGGGGGAGGAAAATTAAGCGCCTGCATAAGGAACAACGGACAACGAGAATTGCGCCCGCTGGCGCAATTCTTGTTGAATTTTATAATTATTCCACGTTATGCGGGCGCTATATATATTTCATTCTCCTACAATTTTGAATTAACGCGCGCAGATCGAAATATCACGTGGGCGATTTCGTTCCACGTGCCAAATGTTCGCGCGCGCGTTCCCGCCATTTCATAGAACTCTTTGAAGATTCGTTGCGCGCCGTTCATAACTATGATCTACCATTTTCAAATTTACGTTAAATTTTCTTTTTGTGTTGCGTTGCGGAATGTCAAACCATTACCAATGATCGCTGTGATGTGTACCCCTTGATATTTTCAAGATTGAGATTCACAATATAATTATTAATTACTGACCAAGATTAAAGATTCAGATATATCATTGTTATCAATCATGAACCGAGACAAACTCTTATGTTTTACTTTCCTCTAGTCAATTCTTTAGATCATTCATAACGATGGCACTAATACTGCCCATTGTAAAATTGGCCGAATTCCCTTCTTAATAAAGAAGTTCAAATGGCTGTGTGATTTGAAATCCAATCTGATTGATTCTGTGAAGATTGATTAAGTTTTAATTTCATGATAGTTTTAAAATTTGTTAGATTTTTGATAAAGAACATCAGCATGAACAGAGCATTGAACTCGAATACCTACAAAGTAGCCCAGTTAGCTGCTGGCCATGTGCGAAGGATGCCACTACACCAAGCTATTCTGACGCGAGTGATGATATTATAAAAGGAGCAGTTGATCGAAAATGTGACATACGACGACGACGACGACCAACGACCAAAACCACCACCTTTTTCCAGATTTAACAGTACGCGTAAAGGGAGTAGGCAAAACCCCACAAAACACGGTCTCTGGCAACCTTTTCTCAATTTTTGTAAAACAAAAACGCGTTTTGTTTTTGGGCAAACTAACGATTGCAGAATGCGTTAGCAGAGATCGTGTTTTCCTGTTCCCAATCGTATACTATTTACAAAAAACTGTTAACTGAAATAGGTGGTGTGCTGAAATTGGTCGTCGTCGTCGTCGTCGCCAGTCGTCGTCGTCGTCGTCAACTGCCTTTATAATATCACTCGCGTCGAGTAGCTTAGTGTAGTGGCATCCTTCGCATTGCGGGCTGCAGCTAGCTAACTGGGCTACTTTGTAGGTATTTGAGTTCAATGCCTGTTCATGCTGATGTTCTTTATCAAAAATTTAACAATCTTTAATCATAAAATCAAAACTTAATCAATTTTCACGGAATCAATCAGATTGGATTTCAATAACACAGCCATTTGGACTTCTTTAAGTAGCAGGCTGGCCCAATTACAATGGGCAGTATTAGTGCCATCAGTTATGAATGATCTAAAGAATTGACTAGAGGAAAGTAAAACATGAGAGTTTGTCTCGGTTCATACTTCATGATTGATAACAATGATAATATATCTGAATCTTTAATCTTGGACAGTAATTAATACCTATATTGTGTATCTCAATTTTGAAAATATCAAGGCGGGGTACAATATTAGCGAACATTACAATGGTTTGATATCTGCAACGCAACACAAAAGAAAATTTAACGCGTAACGTAAAATGGTGATCATAGTTATGAAACTCTGAACGGCGCGCAACGAATCTTCAAAGAGTTCTATGAAATGGCGGGAACGCGCGCGCGAACATTTGACACGTGGAACGAAATCGCCCACGTGATATTTAGATCCGCGCGCGTTATATCAAACTTGTAGGCGATAGAAATGTATATAGCGCCCGCATAACGAGGAATATTTATAAAATTGATTCAATGATGTTAGTATTGCGATGTCACACTTGATAGAAGAAGCGTTTCATCACGGAAAATTATTTCTTGCTCTTATAAATTCCCGTAGGTGTACGCCCGTGATTGTATCTTGATTTGTGAGGTCACTTTTATGCTTTATCGTCAACTCACTGTCAGTTTATAAGACGGACAATGGTCAAATGACAGCGTGTTCTAAT
Source organism: Beroe forskalii (assembly GCA_011033025.1). NCBI lineage: Eukaryota > Metazoa > Ctenophora > Nuda > Beroida > Beroidae > Beroe > Beroe forskalii. The sequence continues at coordinate 25,766 of WFMF01000845.1, read as the reverse complement.
AGTAATACCAGCCCCAGGGAACAGGAAATTAAGCGCCTGCATACGGGAACAATCAGCAACGCACAAGAAATGCTCCGGCAGGCGCAATTCTTGTTGTCGTTTTTTGTCTGTGTGAAGAAGGTTTACTCACGTATCAGCGGACTGTATCTGCTCCAGTACTACTCGGAAATCTCCTCGTCTCTCAAATTAATTAATTAATTAGAAGGCAGAAAAGTAATTCAGTCAAAACAAAAACGTCTATTTTAGGGTTATTCAGAAAGTTTTAGGTTCAGAAAATTAATCTTTATATTCCAGCGAAGTAGGTAAGAATCAACATTGGAGCCTCAAATTACAAATAAGGCAAAAGCCGCGATCAAGTGATGATTAAACTAAATTCTAATTTTCCTCTAATTGCGACGTACAAGGGAAACGCGATCAAGTTTTCCATTGATACATTCTTCATTTGATAAGTTGATAACAAATACCGATCATATGCCTCGGGATATTATGAGACGATAGGCCAAAATTCGACTGTCAACGACATAACGACAGCTGTACGCTTTATTACTGTGTCATTCTAAATATGATGATGAGCAAGGACCTACGCTCCTCAAGGCAAACTACAGAGACGCGGCAGCTACTTGATGGGTACAAGACTCGAAACCTAGTACTCTAGTATGCCAGGATCTGCTCAATTATACAAACTTATATCACAGCACATATTGTTAGGCATACACAGCAAAGCGTAGCAATTAACTAGTATATTTAACTAGTCTTAATTAATCATATACTAAGCTGTTAACGAATTATACCATAGTCCAGACTCTAGGAAAGTTCGCGCTAGTTATCCCTTCTGTAGATACCCCCTAGATAACAACACGTGTTTCAACAAAAAGGTGAGCCCCTTGGGCCCTTGGCATCACAGTCATGACACATATGACCGATATCAAATATCGACAAGCGCCTATCGGGTCCATTTTGGGATACTTCCCGAGGGATGAATCCGGTTTTGGCCCGCGTCCGTAGGGCAGGGGTCTAAACCAATATGGACCCGATCAGGCATGTTTCTATGTTATATAGGCCCGCAAGAAAGCGTCAGAGGGTTCTATAGATATTTCGAAACAGTGCAGTTCTCGAAACAACAGAATAATTTGATAAAAGCTCTCGCAGATAAACAGATAAACAGATGAACAGGTAAACAGATAAACAGATAAACAGATAAACAGATAAACAGATAAACCAGAAGACTTATTCCGGAACAAGGCGAGCGATACACTCGATTAACAGTTGTCACACGACTCATATAGGCCCTTGAACGCCATCATAGGACCACACTAATTCATGAAGATGACTCACAACCAGTGGCTATTTGGGCGTGGAGTTCTGTTATTTGATAGCCAACATCAAACTTTCTATGCCAGTCACTGACTCCAAAAGCTCAACACTTCTATAGGGGGCGATTAGAATCCAATTCATTCAAAATATGTAGTTTGGACAATTCATCTTGAAGAATCACCGATTAAGTTTTGTTCATTCCACCAATGGCAGCCTTCCATTGAACTTTTCACCCAATCACATCCCACCTTTTCTTCATGATGGCATTAAGCCCTACGCTAGCCAAGAGGCTTAGAGTCTTCCATATGTTTTTCTATGTTGTATCACATTACAATATTGCAAGTTGCCATGACAACCCATGACAACATATGTGTTGTTTCACATTACAATATTGCAAGTTGTCATGACAACCCATGACAACATATGTGTTGTTTCACATTACAATATTGCAAGTTGTCATGACAACCCATGACAACATATGTGTTCAGAGCAAAGTATATGACAAGATAATCTTCACTGAGTCAGATACAATGTGATGAAGATTGAAGCTTGAGTCACGCATGCCTCATTACTAATGATTGGCAATCCCGGCCATCTTTAGAATTAAGAATATTATGCCCGGAGACCAATTCAAGTAGATTAACATATAAACTGGAAGCATCTGCTTGTAATTTAAGAATTATATGCAAACTTCTGGGGTTTATTTCAACCCATCCCTTCATTCTATAAGATGGAAAATTAAGGGCGGGCTTCTTCTGAAATATAAACTCCAGGGGAAACGCAGCATGAGTTCAGTCTAGAATCTAAATCTGAAGCAATCTTGTATCATCCAGTATCACTAATTCTAAAGGGTACCAGAATACTGCAATGTCACTGCCCAAGAGGCCCACTGCGCATTGTGATAGTGATCCCAGGAAAACTGAAATGAGTCACCAATGCCAATAATATTTGAGAGCCGAATTTACAATGATTTGACATTTTTAATCAGCAATCAGCTTGATATTATGAATTATGATGGTAAATTAGGACCGTTTAGGATCTGACCAGATTTATCTTTTCTAATCAAGCAGAATCAAAGATAAGAAATGGATGAACATTGAACCTCTCTTCTAGATTTATCAAGATGAACATTGAAACTAAAATTTGGAAATGAACACCTGGATACCCACGAGTACTCGATTTCTTATATATTCCTGCTTTCTTATATTCAGTCGGATTCAGTTGACCTTACGATAAACGGAACGCCACGAAAATAAGATTTTTGTGTCATGTTATGTACATACGTCGGCTGAGTTGTCAGAGACACTTTCTGCATTGGCGACACGTGTCTGACAACAAGCAAGAGAAGGTATAGATAATAGACAGGAAAACCTTTGCAAGCAATGTTCCATGACTAATTAAACAGACTAGAAAAAAGGTGGTAAAGTACTTCTCCAGGCCTGAAATCAATAGGAAGTCAAGCTCATTACAACAATTACTCTACGGTTCATGTGATTCATACAGCGTAAACTGCTCATGAGTGATGGTCGTGCTAACCATTGAAGTCATTAGGTTAGGATTGATGCTTTCAATGTTGCTATTGATTAGGTCCTATTTAAATGTTAATATGTTGAGGATTTAAGGAGAGAAATTTTGTATTAAAAAGAAGAAATATCAAATTATTTCACAGTGCCATGATCTGATATTATGTATTTCGAAATGCTTGGAATGCAATACTAACAAGAATACTATCCAGAATGAAGAAATCTTTGAGATTTGAGAAACAAAATTAAAATTATGCAGGAGAGCGTATTATGGTACATAGTAGATGATACTGTATGATGGATTTTCATAATTCATTCTTTCATAGCCCTAGCAAGAACAGTGAAAAAATCAACAAATATTCCGAGGAAAGCATAAAATAAGTCATAGGACTCCTCCAAATCCCCCTCGCCCCAAATAGGGGGTTGTCTGGGAGGGGTTTTCTAGGAAGGTAACTGCAGGGCTCTAAAGATCACAGCTTGATACAGAGTTCTTCAGAAACTAAACCCCACGCATAATGCACATTGCACAAGGGACTATTATTGGTACAGAAAAACACTAGAAAGAATATTCTTTGTGTGAATACGGTCTGTGTTACAGTTTTCAGTGCATCTCGATTCACTAGATTGATTTTCTATTGCTTTAGGGTCTAGGGAGAATTATCACAAATTTCGCGGCAGAAAAGGTAAAGTGTACATCAAATCTACAGCACCTTTATATTCTGCTTTGTTTCTGCGCCAATGCTCACGCCTGGGTTGTTAAATACGTGCAGAAATCGTTAAAAAGCACAGCGTATTGGCTCCTGGAGAAAAATACGCGTATTTCTTCAAAAGTACGTGGCAAGCAAGGTTGTTCAATACGTATTTTTTTGAAATACGGCAAAAGATACAATACGTATTTTTTGGCAGAAACAGTCGTACTTTTTTCTCCTTCAATTTTGAAATTTTTTCTTGAATTTCGAATAAGCACATTGTCACATATAGGTCGCACGCGCACTCTAAATGTTAACGATACCATCGTTTTATTGCATTTGGTAGCGCATGCGCGCGTACTTTTTCACGTATTTAACAACCCCTATTCAGACTCCGTGATGAGATTTCTAAGCCACGTATTGTGAGAAAAATGTGCGTATTTTCTTCTGAGGCCAATACGTCGTACTTTTTGGTGATTTTTTTCACGTATTTAACATCCTCGGTGACAAGAAATGACATCACGAGGTCTGAATGGGGTTTGTTAAATACGCAAAAAAGGACGCGCGCAGCACGCTACCGAATAAAAGTTTGATATCGTTATTATTTAACCACCAAAACCGTTGGACGGTTGGTCAAGTAACCCCCCGCTGGTTTGGATGTGATAAGCCCATTTTGTCTCTTTTCAGGTTCCGTTGTCACATCCAAACCCGCGGGGGGTTACTTGACCAACCGTCCAACGGTTTTGGTGGTGATATCTTGACAGATGTATGTAGTTTGAACCCATGTTACTTGCCCAAAGGCAGTTTGGACCCACGTTACTTGCCCTCACGTAGTCTGAACCCATGTAAGTAGCCCACACGCAAGCCGAACCCACGAAACTTACCCTGACAAAGTCCAAAACTACGTTATTCTAACTTGGAATTACTAGAATGGATATATTTCTTAATTTCTACAAATCGTCCACGCGAACTCACGTGCTTAAATATAGCAACCAGATCTAATTTCACGTACATAAGTCGTATTTGAACATATTTCAACGTAACCAAGTCGAAAATCCCGTGTAAATATCAATTTCTTCAAATCCCCTAATTTCTACGAAACTTCCGTGTGTACTCACGTGCTGAAAAATGGCAACCAAAAAATTTGTCGTACTTAAACTCATTCCAACATAATCAAGTCGAAAATCCAGTGTAAACATCAATTTCTTTAAACCCCCTAATTTCTACAAAACGTCCGTGTGTACTCACGTGCTGAAGTATAGCACATGCATCTTATTTCATGTGCATTAGTCGTATTTGAACTCATTTCAACGTAATCAAGTCGAAAATCCCGTGTAAATATCAATTTCTTTAAATCCCCTAATTTCTACAAAACGTCCGCGTGAACTCACGTGCTCCACTAGTTCATCGTATATTTCCCATCCCTATTCACTGTGAGACATAGAAAAACCATTATCAGTAGACCAACGTATCACAGAATAGGATTACAGTACAATTTTTCGTTATAAACGTAATTTCAATCAATTTGCAGTTCAATTTTTAGAAGCCTCTCACGACAACAATCTTCGACAGATCGCCCTGAAACTCGTTTTATAGCTAAATCTTAAGGTCTTGAAGCATCATATCAAAGTAAAACATAATCCGATGAAAAATCTTTGAGTTGGAGATGTCCAAAGTAGCGCAAAATAGCATTCTATCGCAAAATACGCTATTTTAGTGGTTTTATGCGATTTTTATGACGTCATCACAGCACCCAATTAGGCTCAAACCAACTTCCCATATAGCCTAAGCCACAATTTCGCCTTAGCATAACATACTTTGGCCGGTCTCATCTCAAGATAAGTCGTAGTTCTTGACATCTCACTCGTTTAAGTTTTGTCCAATAATTTGGAAATCGATTTTTCACCGTACCTTAGAAAATCGCGTATATCTCGATGAAAAATCGAGATAGCCCAATAATCCATATTATTTTCTGAAAGCTCTTTAAATTTGCTAAAAATTGTTCCGAAAAATCAGAGAGCTATCTCCTTTCCTTCTTTGTGAAAAATGCGCTCGAAAATGGCCTATTTTCGCTGACAATGCAATAAAATTTCGCTAAGTTGATGACGTCATAGTGACGTGAAAATGACGTCAACAGAACTTCTCACATAGCCTAAGCCACACTCCCATCTTAGATGAACAAAACGTGACCTCGATCATGGCTCTACTATTTCCTGTTCTTCAGATCTCATCGTTTTAAGATGGGTCCCAATTATCATGATATATCTAATATCACCCTGTGACACTCAAATCTCTAATATATACCCTGGCCAGTCTTTTCTATTACCGCGGGGGGTTACCGCCCTGGCCAGGGCGGGAATAGGGTGCGCGCGTGAAGTTTTTGCACACATGGCAATACAAATTAATCATAAAAGTTGAACGATGCATTTTGACTGATTATTGCATACGACAATTTTCAGAAAAAATACGTATCGTATTTTTGCCGTACTTTTCAAATATACGTATTTAACAACCTTGTGTCACACTATAACATGATGACTCAACGAGATGATTGGAGAACAACCATTGCAAACATTACAGACCAATTCGCTCGGCAATAACACGCTATCAAAATAACGAAATATTACATCACGAAAACATAATTTATTAGCAAACGTGACCACCATACTTATAATCATAATCAAAATGATTGTGTTAATCATATTCTTTTACCATTATTATGATGAAATAGTAATAATCTTTCCTTACTTCCTTGGTGATTACAATTTTCATAAACTTTCAAAATAAGTACGTGGGAAGTAATGATATATGCAGTATTAATAAAGTACGCATAATGTAAATCACAAGGTAGTAAAATCTCCTGGATAAGTACCGATTAATTAATGGTTTTTGGAGAGTACAGGACCAGGACCAACATATGATAATAATGTAGTAATTGTAAGAACTATGCCAGTACATAATCTCATATTGTACTACGTGGCTAATGATTTTGACGGGTGATAACCATTATTAAAATCCGAGAATAGGCAGACCAAGCTCTGTCCAGAGGAACCAAGGTAGGACCTTTACACGGTACTCGGTTGTGGAATTAGAAGATCTTACTGACATATTTTTTGCTTTTCCTACTAACTATTGAGACACGGATGATTGCTGATCAATTCATGATTAGCACTTCCGTACTGTAGTATGTAGATAAAAATACTACCAAGCCAATAGTAAAAGAAGTAATAGGTAGTATGACCGGATTTTGGTTATGATAATATGTGGTTGGTACTGGTACACTATAATGTGGACTTCCATATCATAGAGGATGTTAGGACTATCTCTTGATAATAAATTAAAAGAGATAAGACTTAATAAGAACATAGCGGGGAAAAGATAGTTTTTTACCCTTATGTTTTGTCATTTAAGAATCAATCTCAGTGAAGTTAACAATCACTGAATAGGTTGTCATTACCTAATCACGAATGAGGTTCACATTACCAACCAAACGTGCCAGGCACCTACCAATAACTGATAAGGTAAACGTGAAACCACGAAAAGGGAGTTCCTTTTACAACTGTATATCCAAGCAAACAGGAGGAGGCATCCTATTATCCTAAAATTATAATTCTAGCTCAATACGAAAATCAAACTAAATAAATTCTATGAGAATACTATGAACTGCATGCAATTGTACATATTTTGAAGTCTACAGTCAACCATTTCAAAGACAAATACCATATAACTGCGCAAAATAAAGAAGACAAAATACTATTTCTAGTATGTCTACTTTTCTAGAGAGGAAATATCATTACCATACAACAGAAGGAGCTGCAGTTCCCCTAAGAAACCTCCACTCAACAATAAACCGATACGCTATACGGATTAATGGAGGCGTCTGACATGGCCAAGTCGTGGGTAAGAGGGGCAAAGTAGCGTCTACTCATGGCCCACTAACAGTTCATAATGTAAGTACACTGTTGTTAGCACGCAGAGAACAAAAGGTAGTTTTATACAAAAGCGCGGCTAATGGCGCGCCTGGAAACCCGGGAGAAACGGTATCATCCCGCAACTCATGATTTCCTGATTCTGTATAGTCCCGCAGTCCACTTCCAATACCAGCAGAGGGCTTCTCCCTCCCCTCTCAAAAGAAGTCTAGATACTAGTGCTCGGATATGTCAGAGTATGTCAGCTTGGTCATGTCTCGTACGATCGTGCAAGTGTGGTGTGTGACAGAAAATAGACTAATAATTGAATTAGGGGCGATGTTCATATTGTAATAGTCGTTATAATTCCTGGCAGGAGAGTCACGAGTCACGACCAACTAATTAGTGTTGTCGTCTAGATTGGACAAAGAATGAAGATTGGCAGTGGAAAAGATCCATCTGATATGGTGTAACTGTACGAAATACGATAAGGTTTGAAGAGACAAGGTTGATAGGGATACTCATTTTTGTTCATCCACGAGAATCAATCTCGAAATCAACGCCGGAACTTTACTTTGTTCAGAAACCCACTGTGGGGTTAATTATGACTTGTCTCCGAAAACACTAAAACAGTCTAGGACCAACCTAACTGTAGGCACCAACGTCTTTGTGGAAAGTTTATTTGGCTTCGCAATTCATAATTAATTTCAATTATCATTATAGTGAATGGTGATCTCGCGAAAGTCAAAAGTGCTGTTGCCACTACCTACGTCTAAAAAATAAGTCTCTTCTTACCTCCCACCCATTACATTGTAGTTGATATCAAACACAATCAACTACTTTATTTTAAACTTTAAATGCTTACTTTCACTTATTCTTACCAAATTTCACTGTGGCATAACTGAGTATGATAAGTTAATGACTTCAGTATCCCATACTAATTGAATCCAAGCTGGAAAAAGTATGAAATATTATGAAGGTGGAATATCTGAAAAAAATAAATTTGCTTCATCACACACAAAATCCAATGTTGTATAAATATGATTTCTAAGTAGCTACTCACCATCCCGCCCATCTTTCCTCCTTTAGGAACTCCGCCAGGCTTGTCTCTGGACGCATCTTTCTTCAACTTGGGAACTTTCGGGAGGGATTTGAAAGCATTTGTTATCGGTTTTACGGTGGTTTTTGATGCCTGATGCTTGACTGAAGATTTACGAGCAGAGGTCGGTGTAGCTTTCTTCTTGCGGTTCCTGACCGTGGGACTGGAACTCTGTGCTTCTTCAGCAACCTTCTCCATGAGATCCTCGCATGTCTCAGGAGGAGGGTCCTCCTCCAGGGGGATGTCTAGCATGTCCGCAAACAGCTTCATGTAGTCCGGACACACTTTGGAGGGCTTAGTGCTCGCATCGATGCAGGACGGCGGATCGCCAGATTTTGGTTGGATGCTGGATGCCTCACCATCTGAATTCTTCATATTTCCGAGCCGAGTTTGTCATGAAGGAGCTCCAGACTACTGTCTGAAGAAGCAATGAATTCAATCCAAAGCAGGGATAGCAACCAAATTGCAAGACTAATAAATGTTATCAACAAGCAGTTTGAGTAGATTGAACCGTAATCAATAATATACGTGGACTCAAGACCATTTTCAAAATAAAATTTTAGCAAGCCAGCTCTCTGTCCTAAAAGAGTAATTGTTGCCATCAGTTAGTTCATGAGCCTGCAGCTCACTCCATGCATCTATGCTATATAGACAGGTTTAGAAAGGCAGAAGAAAAGATGAAGGGCTAAAATGATTTCTAAACATAATTTCATACGAAGCCTGGATAAAATTAACATGGTCTTTAGTTGCCCTGAAATCTGAATCTATATACGGTCACAGCCACATTTTACTGTTATTATGAATCGCTACTGCAGTAACAGTAAACAGCTTAAACGACGTGTGGGCCATCTAAACTGACTAATTGTTATTAACTAGTAGATGAGAATGTGTTTTGAGCATTATTTGGAACAGCATCATCGCGGTAAAGACTCGACACAGAACGTGGGACGGCGTGGTAATCGGCGTGGTAAACAGAGGACCAAGCCCGGAATTACATGGTTCAGCTGCATAATTATCCGACTGCAAAGCATTCACTGCGCAGCATTCTGTATTAGGCTCAGTGAATTCACTGCACAGCATTCTGTATTAGGCTCAGTGGATTCATTGCACAGCATTCTTTATTAGGCTCAGTGGATTCACTGCACAGCATTTAGTATTAGGCTCAGTGGATTCACTGCGCAGCATTCTGTATTAGGCTCAGTGGATTCACTTCACAGCATTCTGTATTAGGCTCAGTGGATTCACTGCACAGCATTCTGTATTAGGCTAAGTGGATTCACTGCACAGCATTCTGTATTAGGCTCAGTGGATTCACTGCACAGCATTCTGTATTAGGCTCAGTGGATTCACTGCACAGCATTCTGTATTAGGCTCAGTGGATTCACTGCACAGCATTCTGTATTAGGCTCAGTGGATTCACTTCACAGCATTCTGTATTAGGCTCAGTGGATTCACTGCACAGCATTCTGTATTAGGCTCAGTGGATTCAGCACGATTTATTATTAAGTGGGAGGTGCAGATCCTAACTCAGCTGCCCAGGTGCTGACTGCTCCAAGGAACTTCTAGAATTTAGAAGTACTAAGTAGTACTTCGGAAATTTCGTTCTTTCAAGATTTTCAGGATTTTGATGATGACAGATAATGTAGTGTAGCATGTGTTGTTCAGCAATATAAACAAATTCATTGCCAATAAATGGGGATTTGTTGAATAACAGTCCGTGAAAATTATGAAGTAAAGTAGGCATTCCACTGGCTTTTCGAAGTGCTTCACTTCAAATATCAGATAATATTCTTGCAACAGCCACCAATCGGAGAAGCAGACATCCTGAATTCATGAAACTGATTCCTAAGGTCCTTTTCCCTTGTCTACCTTGAAAATATGACACAGACTGCTCACACAGAGTTTCCGACTGATGGAACTAAGTGTCAACTCCTCTGGGACCATTAACAACATTTTAACTGCATCGGAGTACAAGCACAGCTAACACATTACTAGGCGGTTGCAATGGATGTCATGACCATGATTTAGCAGGTTCAAATACCGACGTCACACACTAGTCCTTAGACGGGGACTGGAATGTCGATGACAAGCTCGGTTATGTGTTCGTACAAGAGTTCGATACTGTGTCTAGGGTATTTGGAGCTTGTTGTGCGATAAAAGGTCTTTCAAAAGACAGCAAACCATGACCATGATCAAAATAATACATAGCCATCCAAATAAAAGATAATTCTTTAATTGAAGGACTAAAGCTGATGATAAGCCTGGCCAATAAAGAGACATTGGGCAGATACAGTCAATAGGTACTTTGTCTTTCAGCTATAAGATTTGGCATTATTACACTTACAAACAGTAAACTCCATCAACTTGTAATGAATCAGGTTGCGGTTAATCAAAGACAGTGTTTCTTCCGAACTGTCGATGAAATCAAACAGCGTGTCAAATGACAATTATCAGCAAGTCAATGCAAATTGTCACCAATTATTTGAATAACTAATCATCCAAGCTTTCTATTATCAAATAAGCTACTTATGATTACATTCTTCAATCAGAATACAAAAATGCACTTACTCATACTATTTTTCAGTACTTACGTTACCTATTACTCTATTGAGTCTTTATCAGGAACAACGAGAACTGGTAATAAGCAACTGGTTGAAAGAATAATCGATTTTGATTTTAACAAGTGAGCTACCCATCATTCTGGGTGCCTGATAGGTAACAGTTGCTGCGGCTACTTGGTAACCACGGCAACAAATCGCAGATCGCCCGTGGGTAACCAATAATGCCTAAACCAATAATACCGTGGGAAACCAATTAGTCGATAATGCCAAAACTAACCATGTTTACCTACAAAGTCAAATGAATCAATGGAGGGCAAGATAACCAAATGACATGCCAAAGGGATGACCATGGTGACAAAGTCTTACGAAAGGCTAACCATACTTCAAAATTTCAGACTTTCATATTAACTTCAAATTTCATACTTTCATATTAGCTTCAAAGTTTCAGACTTTCATATTAGACTTTCATATTAGTTATTGTTGACCACAGCCGACTTTTGCACGAAAGTTTGACTAACAACATGCTGCCTTTGTCAATCTGTCAACCAAATGAAGAACAAAATACCTAAAACAATCACTTGATTGTCCTGTAATTGAGGGAATTATTTGTTATCAGTCCAGCATTTGGAGGGGAATGACCTTACAGCCCATACCTGCATAATTCATCTAACTACTCGAATAGATTTGACAGGTCAGGTGTGGTTACAACTAAAAGCGATGGTAATGGCACTTTGAGGTTTTCTCTTGCCATTACACCATATAACCTCTTCCCTGTGATACTTGAAAAATAATGAAATATCTGCGAGTATCAAAGTACCTACCCCACCAGCACCGGCTCCTCCAGAAGCTTTGGGCGCAGGCCCTCCTTTGCACTTGGTAGATGCCTTCCGACTCATCTTGGAGCTCCTCCTCCCCTTCTGGTCGCCCTGATCATCGTCGTCGTCTCCGCCGCCGAAGATGTCCCCGATATCCCAGATGCTTGCCTTCCTCTCGTTGCTCCTCCGCCGACCGATGTGCTCCTCGCGGTCCTCGCTCTTAGTTTCCTCCTCGTCCTCCTCCTCTTCCTTCTTCGCCTGCACTAACAGCTCCACAATCGAGACCTTCCTGGACCTGGCCGTGCTGTTGTCCGCCTTCTCGAAAGCCTCGGGCAGCACTGCAAAGGAGGTGCGTCTCTTCATCTGAGGGTTGGTTGGTGGGGGAGCAGAGTCGGAAAGAGGAGGTGCACGTGGCGCGCGCTGCGCGGCGCATACTGCTGTCTGAGATTCTGGTATTGACACTGGGACTACCCCGTTCTTTGGGAGGAGGGTTTGGGATTCTGATATGCTCTGGTCAGTGGAGGATCTGGAACGGCCTAATCGGCGAGCTCTGGGACTCGAGATCCCGAGTTTCATTAGGAGCTGGTGAGGTTGGGAATTAGTAATTTAGTAGAAATATTTCACGGAAATAAATTCATAGATTTAAAAATCAAAATATCTGACAAAGTTTATCAAAAAGAAAAGAACATTAAATCACTGAGTTATGGCAGGAATTACTGAATTTGTATTTAATAATTGTACTCCTCGAGGCGGTACGGATAGGCATATCAAAGGAGGGAATAACTAACAAGCGCTAATTGATAATGCGATAGTATTGTAGCAACCGAACAATAACATAATCAATCAATAATCATATACTACTCAAAATATGATCACGGTACCATAACAATGGAAGTAGAAGTGACACCCTGTAATAAGAGGAGCCACCAGAGCCATTACAAGCGTCAAGAGCAGCGCAATATAACTAAAATGTTGTCAAATTTGACAACCGATAGAACCGCGTGAGTGTACTGCTAGCTGGCTCTTAGTTCTGACAAATCAGCAGATAATATATAATATCCGAATTATAAAAACATGGGCTGGTAAGAGTGTTGCCCTAATAATATATATGTTTAGTACGGATGTATATTGACCAGTAAAAACCCCGTGGGTTAAAGTAGGCCGTTTTTCGTCATGAAAGAAACATTTTAAGCTCTGAAAATGGCCTCATTCCAACGCCTTTTAGTGACCAGTTAAATGCCTGAAATTCTTTCAAAACGAAACCTAAAAAGTTGAAATATGTACGGATAAAAAGTAATCTCCTGTTAACGTAAGTTGTCTACAGTTGTCATGAATATTAACCGTCTGACAACAGCAAATCACAGTTGAAAACAGAATCTCACGGTATATAATAATCAGCGTATAAGAGTAAAGACAGGTCGATATAGTGCGTTCAACTAGACAGGACTATTATCTTCAAAACAAGCTACAACATTCTAAACAAAATACTACCCCCACTCAGTTCAAGGAAGCCAAAAACATTCCCTACTAACGCATTGACCAGTTCAAAATGTTTCGAACTGACAATGAACTTCGTTCTGGAGGTGTGTGAAACATAGTGCTTGGTCGGTATAAAGTTGCCGTTTTGTAAGGCTTCCGAGAAGGATTCACGATATCGGTCCTATTACATAGTGATATCTTAATATAGCTCGAAAATAAGCTGGCAAACAATCTACGGTACTATTATTATGAACGTCAGTATTACATGAAACTATCGCCAGACCTGTCAACTTATCTCTATTAGCACGTCGCAAGGCTAAGACTGCATTTTTCAAATTACTCCATATGGATGAATTCCACCAAATCATGTATCAGACGCAAATGAGAACCTATCAATTCAGTTATTTGCCAAGAAAAAACTTGGAGAATTTACAAGGGTGATTATATATATAGGGAGTCATAATAAATAATACTACGCACTTTGTTCTAGATTTTACCAAAATACTAAAATCCCGTAGCCTCCCATTGAGCTGCAGCAGGTGGGCTTTTGAAACAACTGAGGTATTCCAGAGTAGCCAAGGCATAGACTATTGGCACTAATCTTCACCCTTACAGACAGACACGCCTGTGTCTATATAACAGAGCGAAGTGTTACAAACCAGTCGCACATCCTAGCACTACATTAACACAGACACATTAACACACAGACAACGGGACTCTAAATTCACATCTGGAGAGAGAATTATATTCAAGACAACAAATTATGAAGCATTCGAGTGAGTGTATGTCCGCCGAGAGTTCAATCGTACCTGACAGAAAGTTGTGGAATAAAAGAGACGGCACAACTTCTGGATTGAGAATCATTAGTAGAAATAAATATTCCACATAATAAGGATTAATATTATGATTATGAGGCACCGCATTCATACATACCGTGATGTGATCATTTATGACACACCAGCAGATGATATGAGAGTCCTAGTGTCCTACTCATAATCATGTCATGATGACAATGTAGACCCGTTCATTATTATTCATTAAGATTGCTGCTAATTGGCCCTCGTTTTGCGATCACGACTACTACTTAATGCTTGTGCTGCAGCCATACCAGAATGTGAGTCGCCCGGAGGGAAATTAATCAAATATTAGGGTACCCCTGCCACCATGGCATAGCTTCATTTCCCACAGATCACAGTTTTCTCTACATACTACATAGTGTACAGTTATAATGCACACAGTATTCCCTACACAACACACAGTATTCCCTACACAAAACACAGTATTCCTTACACAGCAGCCACGGTATTCCCTACACAGCAGCCACGGTATTCCCTACACAGCAGCCACGGTATTCCCTACACAGCAGCCACGGTATTCCCTACACAGCAGCCACGGTATTCTTTACACAGCAGCCACGGTATTCCCTACACAGCAGCCACGGTATTCCCTACACAACAAACAGTGCTCCCTACACAGCAGCCACGGTATTCCCTACACAGCAGCCACGGTATTCCCTACACAACAAACAGTGCTCCCTACACAGCAGCCACGGTATTCCCTACACAACAAATAGTGCTCCCTACACAGTACAAGTCAGTACATACAGAATTCCTAACACTCCTCAGCAAAACTTTCACCACAACAGTCCCATCAGATTACACGCATTGCAGGAATTAATATACCTTAGGAGGTGTATTTATTTGGGATAAAATTCGGTGCTTCAAATTTTGGTAGGTTGAAAATATGGGCATTTATCAAGTCATTACTCTTGTTAACATATAATAATGACGTCATTTCGAAATTTCATGGTGGGTGAAAAAATGGGGATTTTTCTGAAAAATCCCCAAATTACAACCTTTATAAATAAACCTCCTAAGGTAGCTACAATGACTTTCAAAGCAACAGATCGGTCAAGAAACTCGGGAAGAATTTCAGAAAGATATACGGTATCTGAATCGGGATATTAAAAAAATAAAAACAAAACGGGTCAAGAGATGGCCGAAAAGACATGGAGCATTTCCGCAATACTTCCTGTTTTGTTGGCTGTGAGATATATCACTGCTGCTGCCTAGGGCCGTGTGGTTTGTTTACCATTCCATTAGTCACTAATCGCACTAATCAATTAGCAGGCTCATCGCTCGGATAATACGGGTTTAGAAGTTAATTAACAGGATTGATTATGCGTTTAAAACGTATAAATTCGATTTGAGGTATTGACGCACGTACATTAAAAGCGAAAATCATGAGTACAATGTACATCTGCTAAATAATTATCTGCAAAATTTTGGGCGGGTCATTTTTCGGAAATGTGGGTGGCAGAAGGTAGGACAAGTTGGAATCGTTTTAGAGAACGCCTGCACCACCTTATTGTCCACTGTCCAGATCAGCAGTGGGCAGTGAGCTGTTTTGCGAGCGTGTGTGAGTTATGACGACAAGTATTTAATATTAAATATCCTGCAGGGATCACTGGTTCACAAGCTTTAATATTAATCCCCGGTATTTTCCTGACATTATCTCTCTCTTCAGAATAAGAGGGGAGGAAGATATATATATAATGCTGAGCATATTAACTTGTCTGAATTTAGGATAAACTCCTACTACTACTCTCATATCCCACTCCTACTACCCACTAATCCCACCCACTGACAGCCAACTCCCGACCCAGTGAGCTGCTTAGTGAGTAGTGGGCAGCAGCAGTGTCATGAGAGCTCGTGTTCTGAGCTGCTGCACATGAGATGTACAGAGAGAGATATCATAGCTCTCAGAGCATTACATCCCAGATTGTTATGCCGAGATATAGGTGGGCTGACTTCGCAGCATGTGATATAATGTCTGGTGCGTCCAGCAAATCAGGAAACAAGCTCCCAAATGGGAAAATGGGCTGTCAAAGGTAGATGGGCTCTGGATGCAAGAAGTGTAATTTGGAAGCACTATGAAGTTAATAAGAATTACAGTCAGGTTCCAGGGAATTATTGTCAGCTCACACTGAACTACTGTCAGGGGTAAAATTAATACTATTGGATTGTTAATAGTCAATACTAAACCATGCCCAAACTGTGCATAGCCCCAAATTTATCACAAGTTAGCATGACAGTCTGAGGTTTGGTTTAATCATAACGTTATTTATGATTTAACAATATCCGGATATTTCACGGAATTAAGTTCGGGATAGTATAAAATCGAAAATACGAAAATATAAAGCGGCTGGGGTAAGGAAACATTTTTCAAAGTTTAAAGGTTCGTTGACAATCGATGAAAGCTATCTGGCATCAGAATAACTTAAACCTCAAAAGGTTTCCCCCTACTCAAGGCAAAGCAAAGCACATTCTTCATATCCGAGCAAAGCAATAGACACAAGTCAAAAATCTCGCTGAAACATTGTGATATTCTTGATTGGCATTCAAACGCAATATTTGAAGAAAAGTTCAATAACACTAATTTCTTATTAACAAAGGAGCGAAGGTTGCTCCACAGTTGGTGTTGCAACAAAGAGGTATGTTGGAATGAATGAAAGTATACTATATCATGATCAATGGGATGATATTAGCTTATTAAAGGATGAAGAATCTAAAGCATGTCTTTCGCAGAGGCTTTCACGTGGGTTGAATTGTGAAGTATAATGATTTGACAAAAATTTCACAATCTAACTAGAAAGAGACGAAAGTCGATGATCGACAATTGAGTGAGAAGGAAACTAAAAGTTGACAAAGGAGTGAAATGAAAATTAAAAGTTCACACTCTAGTGGAAGGAGTAAAAAGTTGGCAATAGAGTGGGAAAGAAACAAAAGGTTGATAATCGAGTGGAAAGAGGAAAAATTTTTGACAGCCGCGTGGGAATGAAGGAAGCTAAGGTTTAGACAGTTATAGTTTAGCGGGAGAAAAAGCGATAGATTTCATAAATTTTTGTAGGATTCAGTGTCTTATAGAATTTCGGCGGTTGTAGATTTTCGATAAGGTTGTAAATTTTCTTCGGTTCGTTTGTCTAGTTTTTATTATGTATGAGTTAACCATGATTGACAAAAATTGGAATTTTAACCACCTTAATTTTAATAGAACAACAGCACGAATTTAAAAATTAATCTCATAAAAACAAACTTA
This sequence comes from Beroe forskalii, assembly GCA_011033025.1. Lineage (NCBI taxonomy): Eukaryota > Metazoa > Ctenophora > Nuda > Beroida > Beroidae > Beroe > Beroe forskalii. The sequence continues at coordinate 8,280 of WFMF01000845.1, read as the reverse complement.
CCCTTAAACCCTTTCATAATTTAGATTAGTAGGAATTAGTTGCATACAAAAATTAAAGGATTATTTCAGCCGAGCCCATGGCGATTGTCAACTACTCAACTAGCTTAATATGAATTCCAGACAACATAATTCAGTGTAATGCAAATAAGAAGAATGCTTTGAAATTTTACATGAAATGTCATTCAGCGCAAATCTTGGCACTTGGAATTTTAGTTGAATTTAAGAAGGTCTAGAGAGCAATTGTCTAAATCAATGTCACTTGGTATTTTACTGGAATTAAACAGAGTCTAGAGGCATTTGTATGCATCAATCTCCTTTCAAAATGCAATGATAAGCACGACACTCGAATGGCTGCTGTGTGAAACGTCAATTTAGCACAAGGATGTAGACTGAGACCAGTCTACTGCTCGAGGTGAAATGTGGAAAGCAGGGCTGATCTTCCATACGTCGTCAGACGCACCTCAAGCTACCGTGGTCCCATCTGAGAATCCATCTACCATAACGCAGACACGCTTCATCACGGAGTCGGAGACGCCAGCTGTATTCCTCATGGTCAAAGATCCCATTCAACTCACAGGGATCCCAGTCAAATCACTCTAAGTCTGAGACCCCAGCCAAATCACGCAGTCTGCCCCATCAGGGCCAAGCATCCTGGAGCCGGATGGCTGAAGATCGCAGTCGCCTGGCAGGGTCACAATGGGGAAGCAGCAGCAGCTACTACTACTCTACTACTACTGCTGCACTCATTCATAACAATATAATTCCTGCTTGTGTCGACAGGGACAGGTATTATTGCATTGGGTAGAGATTACAACTTTAACAATATAACTTATTACTTTATTACACCAGTACCACTGTTATCCAGCTTTGGCGGTTGGAGGATAGTAATATCATTTTATCACTAGCACGTTCCTGCGAGATCAACCAAGCATGATCCGTGAAAACGAAGCATTCACGCAGTTAATAAACGATGCATTCACAAAGCCAAACGAAGCATTCACACAATCAAACGAAGCATTCATTCGGGGTCCTGAGGCCCAGTGTATCGCCCAAACACAAATAATGGGCGGCTGATTTTGTGATGTCATTATGATGCTTTAGAGTGGTGCACTGTACGTATATTAAACGCCAACTTTACAAGCTCGACGTGATCTTGACAACGGAGAATGACGAAGTAACACTAATCACGATTCTAATATTTATTCAGCTGAATAATTTGTATCGTACGATTATAGACGAACTATTAATGTCACGATCAAATATTTAATTCATGAAAGTCTGAAGTCATATTATGCATTGTGTAGCATTAATCTGCATTAACTAACGTTATGGGCATCACAAATCCCTGATGGGTATTGATAAGTAGGTCGTATGAAAGTACACCAAATACCAATGACCCCCTACTGACCTCCTGGTGAACACCTACTGACCGCCTGGTAAGCCCCTAATGACCTGGTGAACCCCTACTGACCTCAAGGTAAGCCCCTGCCAATCCTCTACTGACCCCCTGGTTAACCCCTGCTGACCCCCTACTGACCTGCTGGTGAACCCCTGCTGAACCCTTACTGATCTCCTGGTGAACCTCTACTGACCCCCTGGTGAACCCCTGCTGACCCCCTACTAATCTCCTGGTTAACCCCTGCTGACCCCCTACTGACCCCCTGCTGACCCCCTACTGACACCCTGGTGAACCCCTGCTGAATACCTACTGACCCCCTGGTGAACCCCTGCTGACCCCCAACTGACCCCACGGTGAACCTCTACTGACCCCCTGGTGAACCCCTTCTGACCACTTTCTGATCATCGTTTCAACTCTTATCATGAGTGATTTTGAACATCTAAGAGCACTTTAAATTTAACTTTGCCTTATCATGACGCTTCAAATGTCACTGACCAGTCGACTGATGCACCCTCAACGCACCAAAATACCATAAACACACCGTTTTTAGCAACCATGCTCGGTGCGGTAAATGGTCGCTATAAAAAAAATAAACAGGAGAAACGATTATTTGTTCACTTGGCAAAAATAAAACTTGGATAGAAAAAGGTGGAGAAAATTTGGGATAAACTTGGTACTCCCAGTCAGCTCTCAATTTCGCCAGGGACTGAAATTCTGATCAAATTCATATCGTCATGGGATGATTGGAGGCCCTATTTTCATATTCACGAGGCATGTCCACAAGCTCCTATCATCACCCAAATCAACATCACAAGCATAGTAAAGTGGAACTCAAAGACTCGACTCCAAAGCACATGAGCTGCAGCTGAACTTGTATGGGGATCACACTACTGTGTACCTTGCCTGCACGAACAATAGTGGCTCCGAGTATGACGTCACGATCAGGCTTTAGAATGAGGAATTGATAACATCGTACTGCGTATTTTCAGTCTGCATGGGGTATTCTCGTTATGTACCGACTCCTTTTTTATATTTACCAGATATTATCGCTGTCTTTGGACGACAAACAAAGACTCATTGCTTATTGGGGCAGTAGCCGTACTAGAGCCTTCAAAGGGCGAAGAATCAGCCTTTATTTTTTGACGAAAACCGGTTGCCAACTGTGTATAAAACCTACTATAAGTAAAGCAAAGAAATGGAATGACAGGAAAATTGCTTTTTCTAGCTTTTCCGGCAAAGAGAAGCAAACGGAAAGCTGCGTGGCACTAATTCACTCATCATTGCACCCTTAACCTAACATTTATTAATATTATGCAAGAGGCGTATAGTAGTCAAGTGAAGCGATAATCCCTGACATCTCAGCGGGTTGACTACACCAGCAGATAAATCTGCAATCTTGCCGAATCTCGAGAGGTAATGAGGGCTGAATATTCCTAAATTAGTGACTTTAAGTCGACTCCAGGGGTCCCTCAAGTATAGCTGGTACATTGTATAACACATGATAATGCTAGCTGCACATATTATTCAAAGGGTACCTACCTCTGGTACAGAATGGATTCTATAATAGCTGAACTTAGTCAATTTTAAGCGGGGCTCATGCTAAGCTTTTAGTACTTAGAGAGGCACCATTATTACAATTCCTGAGTACCCATTGAGAACCTATTCTTGTTCTATACCCCTTTTCTTATAGTTCATTTCATCATTATGGACGAATTGTTATTCGATTCCTGTCATTGCCTGCTGGAATAAAAGTTAAACCAATTAAAATAAAAAATCAAAATTAAAACAACTACCAGAAAACGCAGAAAAATTTTAATGGATGACCATTATTTTAATATCCCAATTTCGAATTTTGTGAAATTAACACAAAAAGCCGTAACTCTCACAATAGCAATTGCAATATTATTCTCGAAAAAAAGGGCAACAGAAGGTACCAAAATCATAAGCTAATCCAGGATAATCATTAACTAATTAGAATTAAATTGTGTAGTAACACCGGAAAAGCAAATTATTCCATTCAGCCATGAACCTTGCTATTTGGAGTGTACTATATTGATGATATAGCCAGATGTATGTTGATTATATACATGCATCAATCTCCATTCAAAATGCAATGATAGAGCACGACACTCGAATGGCTGCTGTGAAACGTCAACTTAGCACAAGGATGTAGACTGAGACCAGTCTACTGCTCGAGGTGAAATGTGGAAAGCAGGGCTGATCTTCCATACGTCGTCAGACGCACCTCAAGCTACCGTGGTCCCATCAGAGAATCCATCTACCATAACGCAGACACGCTTCATCACGGAGTCGGAGACGCCAGCTGTATTCCTCATGGTCAGAGATCCCATTCAACTCACAGGGATCCCAGTCAAATCACTCTAAGTCTGAGACCCCAGCCAAATCACTCAAAGTCTGAGACCCCAGCCAAATCACGCAGTCTGCCCCATCAGGGCCAAGCATCCTGGAGCCGGATGGCTGAAGATCGCAGTCGCCTGGCAGGGTCACAATGGGGAGCAGCAGCAGCTACTACTACTCTACTACTACTGCTGCACTCATTCATAACAATATAATTCCTGTGTGTCGACAGGGACAGGTATTATTGCATTGGGTAGAGATTACAACTTTAACAATATAACTTATTACTTTATTACACCAGTACCACTGTTATCCAGCTTTGGCGGTTGGAGGATAGTAATATCATTTTATCACTAGCACGTTCCTGCGAGATCAACCAAGCATGATCCGTGAAAACGAAGCATTCACGCAGTTAATAAACGATGCATTCACAAAGCCAAACGAAGCATTCACACAATCAAACGAAGCATTCATTCGGGGTCCTGAGGCCCAGTGTATCGCCCAAACACAAATAATGGGCGGCTGATTTTGTGATGTCATTATGAGGCTTTAGAGTGGCGCAGTGTACGTAAATTAAACGCCAACTTTACAAGCTCGACGTGATCTTGACAACGGAGAATGACGAAGTAACACTAATCACGATTCTAATATTTATTCAGCTGAATAATTTGTATCATTCGATTATAGACGAACTATTAATGTCACGATCAAATATTTAATTCATGAAAGTCTGAAGTCATATTATGCATTGTGTAGCATTAATCTGCATTAACTAACGTTATGGGCATCGCAAATCCCTGATGGGTAATGGGTATTGATAAGTAGGTCGTATGAAAGTACACCAAATACCAATGACCCCCTACTGACCTCCTGGTGAACACCTACTGACCTCCTGGTAAGCCCCTACTGACCTGGTGAACCCCTACTGACCTCCTGGTAAGCCCCTGCCAATCCTCTACTGACCCCCTGGTGAACCCTTGCTGACCCCCTACTGACCCCCTGGACCCCTGGTGAACCCCTGCTGACCCCTCACTGAACCCCTGGTGAACCCCTGCTGAACACCTACTGACCCCCTGGTGAACCCCTGCTGAACACCTACTGACCCCCTGGTGAACCCCTGCTGAACCCCTGGTGAACCCCTGCTGACCCCCTACTAATCTCCTGGTTAACCCCTGCTGAACACCTACTGACCCCCTGGTGAACCCCTGCTGACCCCCTACTGACCCCCGGTGAACCTCTACTGACCCCCTGGTGAACCCCTTCTGACCACTTTCTGATCATCGTTTCAACTCTTATCATGAGTGATTTTGAACATCTAAGAGCATTTTAAATTTCACTTTGCCTTATCATGACGCTTCAAATGTCACTGACCAGTCGACCGATGCACCCTCAACGCACCAAAATACCATAAACACACCGTTTTTAGCGACCATGCTCGGTGCGGTAAATGGTCGCTATGAAAAAAACAGGAGAAACGATTATTTGTTCACTTGGCAAAAATAAAACTTGGATAGAAAAAGGTGGAGAAAATTTGGGATAAACTTGGTACTCCCAGTCAGCTCTCAATTTCGCCGAGGACTGAAATTCTGATCAAATTCATATCGTCATGGGATGATTGGAGGCCCTATTTTCATATTCACGAAGCATGACCACAAGCTCCTATCATCACCCAAATCAACATCACAAGCATAGTAAAGTGGAACTCAAAGACTCGACTCCAAAGCACATGAGCTGCAGCTGAACTTGTATGGGGATCACACTACTGTGTACCTTGCCTGCACGAACAATAGTGGCTCCGAGTATGACGTCACGATCAGGCTTTAGAATGAGGAATTGATAACATCGTACTGCGTATTTTCAGCCTGCATGGGGTATTCTCGTTATGTACCGACTCCTATTTTATATTTACCAGATATTATCGCTGTCTTTGGACGACATACAAAGACTCATTCTTATATCACTAGCATTTTTAAGGTTCCCCCTACATATAACGTACCCTAGCTAGCCGATAGAAATAGAGCAATAGAGCAGTAAAGAGAAAAGAACTCCATTGCTTTGAAATTACACGTGTGTTAGCCTATTAGGGTTGTGAGTTGATGTTGTCCCTGATCACTTATGCTTGGGTGAGGAATGGTTAGCTAACAGGGTGCTATTAGCTTGAAAACTGCACTGCAAATGTCTTGCTTATTGGGGCAGTAGCCGTACTAGAGCCTTCAAAGGGCGAAGAATCAGCCTTTATTTTTTGACGAAAACCGGTTGCCAACTGTGTATAATACCTACTATAAGTAAAGCAAAGAAATGGAATGACAGGAAAATTGCTTTTTCTAGCTTTTCCGGACAAAGAGAAGCAAACGGAAAGCTGCGTGGCACTAATTCACTCATCATTGCACCCTTAACCTAACATTTATTAATATTATGCAAGAGGCGTATAGTAGTCAAGTGAAGCGATAATCCCTGACATCTCAGCGGGTTGACTACACCAGCAGATAAATCTGCAATCTTGCCGAATCTCGAGAGGTAATGAGGCTGAATATTCTAAATTAGTGATTTTAAGTCGACTCAGGGTCCCTCAAGTATAGCTGGTACATTGTATAACACATGATAATGCTAGCTGCATATTATTCAAAGGGTACCTACCTCTGGTACAGAATGGATTCTATAATAGCTGAACTTGAATCAATTTTAAGCGGGGCTCATGCTAAGCTTTTAGTATTTAGAGAGGCACCATTATTACAATTCCTGAGTACCCATTGAGAACCTATTCTTGTTCTATACCCCTTTTCTTATAGTTCATTTCATCATTATGGACGAATTGTTATTCGATTCCTGTCATTGCCGCTGGAATAAAAGTTAAACCAATTAAAATAAAAAATCAAAATTAAAACAACTACCAGAAAACGAAAAATTTTAATGGATGACCATTATTTTAATATCCTAATTTCGAATTTTGTGAAATTACCACAAAAAGCCGTAACTCTCACAATAGCAATTGCAATATTATTCTCGAAAAAAAGGCAGCAGAAGGTACCATAATCATAAGCTAATCCAGGATAATCATTAACTAATTAGAATTAAATTGTGTAGTAACACCGGAAAAGCAAATTATTCCATTCAGCCATGAACTTTGCTATTTGGAGTGTACTATATTGATGATATAGCCAGATGTATGTTGATTATATACCAGGAGTTAGGCAAAACTTCCCTACAAAGTTCACAATATAGGATAATCAAACACCCTTAGGATACGTTTATATGAATTATCACACGAGCGAAGCGAGTGTGATAATTCGAATTATTGCTCGAGCCGAAGGCGAGTGCAATAATTCCAATTATCACTCGAGCCGAAGGCGAGTGTGATAATTGATATAAACGTATCCTTTAGGGTGTTTGATTAATCTATTATATAACGTGAGAAACGGGCGGAGATTTACACTGGTTTTCTAACAAGAAAGCGAATTTAGAAGCCTTTAAATATAAAAATCCTTTCAACTAAAAAGCTTAAAATTGAATCTTGAAAATATCAAGCTCCGAAGTGGCCGGGAACTTTAGATTAGATGGTGAAGAGTGGCTATGTATATTTAAATTTGCCAAAGAAAGTATGAATAAAAACGCAAAGTATGAATAAAAACGGAATATTCATAAACTTTGATCATATCTTTTGATTCAACTAGGTACTATAAAGTGATTGTCGATTGAAATGTATAACAACGTCAATGACGAAACAAAATAGAAAGATCATTTCCGTGTAACGCCGTAACGGACGCACATTTATTGGCGAGTTGCGGACACATACAAACAAGCGTAATTTCACCAACGTGTACACTGTACAACAAGTTTACAAATCACCAAAACAAGAAACATCGCCCCAAGGCCAAAGCAACAAAATATAATGTGTATATACGCTCGTGTATAATATAAACATGTTGTGAGAGTAAGTGGTCCTTGTGGCACGTGCGTGCCGCGGCTCTTATAACAGTATATATAAACTCATGAAACCAAAACAAGATAACATAATAAATGTATACACTGGTGCGGTTGTGTATCGTAATGGAGTCTTGGAGTGAGCAAGTGGTCTTACTGGCACGTGGGTGCGCAGCTCATATAATGATCAACAAGTATACATAAACTCATGAAACCAAAACAAGATAACATAATATGTATACACATTACACTGGTGTATCGTAGTGGAGTGAGAGCAAGTGGTCAGTGGTTTTAGTTCTTACTGCTTTACTGGCACGTGCGTGCGCGGCTCATATAATGACTAACGTGAACGGTGAATGCATGAACTCATGAAACAAAATCAAGATAACATAAGATGTATACACTGGTGTATCGTAATGGACTAAAAACTAAAAAGTCAGATTAAAATGACTTTACATAGTGATAAATTGAATACAAATTCTAAAGTTTTGATTTTGGGGTGTGATAGCAATTAACTGTTCTTTGGGGGTGTGATAACATGGTTATCACACCTGGAAAATTATCCCCCCCAAAAAAAAATTTAAAAACTTATGAAATTAAAA
>WFMF01000844.1:19367-36228 GCA_011033025.1 Beroe forskalii | reverse complement strand
CGAAAACCAGGGGCTTTCCCGGGAAAGGGGAACGCCCCTTGCAAGCCCCCATTAAGAGGGGACCTTGGGAACCTCAAACCCCGGGGGGAAATTTTTTGTTTTTTTTTCCAAACGTTAAACCCAAATAAAAGGGGTTAATCGGGGGGATAAATTTATTTAATGAAAGCACCCTTTGGGTTTTCCATTTTTTAAGAGTCCACTTTTCAAGTTAACAGACCCTTTGCAAAAAAATTTTGACTATAAAAAGCAAAAAACCCTTGTCAAAAGCACAAAAAAGAATTTCAAAAATTTTTGCCCCTTTTGGGTTTTTTTGGTCCCTCCCCTTCCCCCTTTTGAATTTTTTCCCCCCCCGTTTGATTTAAATTGTTTACCCCGGGAATTTTAACAACCTTTTTCCCTTTAGTTTTTTTGGGGTTTTAATAAGGGGGGGATATAAAATTTTAAAGGGGTTAAAACGGGAAATGTAAAAAACCCCTGGCTTTTTTTTCCTTTAAATTTTAAATTTTTTTTTTTTCTTTTTTGGCCCTTTTTTCTAATCTTAACTTTTTATTTTGTTTTATTAGGGTTTTTTCAGTAAAAGGGTTTTGCCCTTTAAATTTTTAATTGATTTTTGATTTCTTTTTTAAAAGGGGTTTTAAAAAAAATTATTTAAAGTGACGAATATCAATTAATAAGCCAAAAAAATTTTAAAACCCCCTTTTAAAAAAGGGGGCTGGCCCCAAGTCCCCCAAAGAGAGGTTTGGGGGGGGGGGGGGGGGTAACGGTAAATGGGAGGGATGTTATGATAAACCGCATTACGGGCCTTTCCCCAAAGGTTTTCCCGGCCTATTCCTGAAGGGAAAACCCCCGCATGAAAATTTTTAGGGTTTTTGGGTTTAATTTTGAAAATCGGACCCCAAAAACTGAACCCCAAAAGGCAATGGGACAAAATTTTAAGGGCCAAGAATTGTTTGAAAAATTTTATTCAAAAACCTTATGCAGCGTGGCCCCCTTTTTTGGCAAAACAACAATGCAAGTATAGCTTGATAATCTGATGAAAATAGCTTTGGTATGATACTGAAAAAAACTCTATTTTTCGCTCCATCCCTGTCACGTGGTAGCCACCAGTTAAGTGTTGGCCACGTGACGAACCTTATACTCTTATACAAATACGAAAAATAAGAACGAAAAATGAGAGCGTTATTGGTCTCGTAACATCGTTTCGTGCCTTTATTTGACACTCTGTTATGATAAATGGTACATGCAAGTAATCTCTGAAGTAGCATTGGCTTCGTCAAAGAACACGATCGTTTCCAGTCTATCAGATATTGCCTTGTTTCTAACAGCATGTTCCTCGGCGTCTCTTATACATTCCCCAATCATGTGAGAGGTCACACCCCCTGGGATTAATTACAGTTGTTTGAAAAAGGGATGTTTATAGCACTTAATTTCTTATTATGAGCCAAGTAATATCCAGATCTAGGTATCTACTGACTACTGAGGCATCTTTTGGAATACCTGCTATCATACTTCGGCATACCTGAGCAGCGAGCCCATTATGCTGCTGAAGGTGAGCTCAGCCTCAAGCGTTCACGGAATAACGATACGTTGCTGATATCACGGATCGGGTCGTTCAAATTGTGGAAAAATTAAGAACTCTCATGATATAAGTGAGAGTTCTTAATTTATTCTCTTTTGACTCAGTTGGTGGAGCTGGAGGCACCTTGCAACTAAATAAACGACAAGTTATCCTTGCCACAGCTGAATGAATACCTAAATCTACGGCAACTAAGTAGACCATAGACTGACCGTGAACTCTGAGGGTTATGAGATTCTGCACTTCCGTGGGAAGGATGTCCACATCCGAGCTGTTCACGATACTTTGCTTGATGATATCCGACATGAATGCGATCAATCTGCGAGGTGGGATTGTTATGCAACACCACATTTTGGGTCATAATAACCATTCAAATTAATTATATTACTGGTTATGATTATTATTAACATGGAAATAATGACTCTTAAAGTACTAACTTAAGTAGTACTGCAGTATCATTTATCGCAATCATACGATTGGGATTTTATTGTTGAGATTCATCGTCAAGATTTTATTGAAATCCTTCCGTTGCTTCCACTAAATCACAAACAAAAGAACTACATTGATTTTAGCTTCCTTCATGATTTCATGGTATTCCATAAGTACATAATAGTATATTATCAATCTGGTCTTTCCACACCCTGTTTCCCCCATGATGACCACAGGAATATTAGCTCTCATCCTCATATGAATTGCAAGTATTTTTATTGTGTTGTCCAGTGTCAGTTGATAGTCTGCAATTGAATTTGTGTTTAAAGAATAGGTACCAAGGATAACAATTTAAAACGAGAAATGAGTTGGTCGAACCACTGCAAATTTGTACGGTGTTTTGTATATTATTAAGATAACAGGTGAATAATATTGTTTTATTGCTTTAAAACCTATATCAATTTATCTACACTTCTATAATCCAGACTCTTCACCTAGAAGACTAGCCTCTATACCAGACTCTACCTAGAACTCTAGAAGACTAGCCTCTATACCAGACTCTATACCTTGAAGAAGACTAGCCCTTACCCGATGCAGGCTGGATTCTCTCCATCCGAAGATTGAGGATGCTGCACAGTTTTTCCAGGAGTAGCTGAGGAGTGTAGTCCTTGTATGTGTGCTTGAACTCAACTTGCTGGGCTCGTAGTCTCCCCATGAGGTCCTGACTCATGAAGTTCTCTTCCCTCATTTGGTTGGTAACAACATCCATTAAGTGACCTGGTGCTTGGATTCTAAAACCAATGAATGGCAGACAACCTCCATCTTCATCGAAGAAAAGGTATGGGTGGAATGTCTTATCCCAAAGCTTCTCCAGACGGTGATTCTCAAGGACATCAGAACCTTCACTTATATTGATGGATCGAGTTGCAAACTCTTCGCTCATTTTGATCATGAATTTGACCACAAAAGAATTAAAAAGTGATCCGAGCTCTTGGCCAACCAGTGCAGGATTGGTGAATGTTGAGCGCTCAACACATCGGAGCTGGGTGTCAAGGAAACACACGAAGTTATCTATTTCTCTCCATGAGGGATTATCTATCTTAACATAATGCAGGAAGGTTTCTATACATCGTTGTTCATGTTCTTTCCCCGTTAGGGCCTGGAACTTTAGTAAGTAATAAAGTAATAAGGTAGGTATTGCCAACTTTTAATCAACTTTTTACAAAACAGTTCTATTAGTGTAATGGAATAAATGAATCAAAAGCAGGTAAATCTTTAGAGCCAACAGCTCAACAGATACTAATTGTTACATACTTATTATTACATAGAACTAAATAACTAAATACGTAGATACTACTCACATTGGTTAAATCAAACACAAATCTATCCATTGATCCGTTGTGTTCACGGTAATGATTAAGATACTGATAAACTCTCTGCCATTTCTCTGTTCGGAGTTGTTTATCCTGGAAATAAACAATAAATTTTGACTATTTTAGGACACAATTAGGAATTATTCATAAAAGCACGTCATGGTTATAACTTATATAGTTAACCTTGGTGCTTATGCCTTATTATGTATACAATTACTCAATTAATATTCCTGTATTCCTATTATATATTAGATAAATAAGAGTATTTATTTTATTTAAATTCACCATTTAAATTTTACCCCAACCCCTAGAGCTTGAGCACCGTTCAATGAACAGCTGGTGTAAATGTGAAAGTATACGTAAAGATAAATGTATGTATGCATATCTCAAGATATTTCTAGCCTTCGCTTTTCAAGCCTGTTCAATAGTGGTTTCAGCATAAACAAAAATACCGTAACTTATTGAAACTTACATCGAGGGTGATCTGATTAGACTGCGGCTGCTGGCCAGTTCTGTAGTTCTCGAGGGATTTGCATGGACTAAGACAGTTGTACACTGGAAGGAAAGGAGCGATATCTATTGGGAAGCGAATCATGAAGTTATCACAGGTGAAGAGACCCTCAACAAGGATGTAGTCGCCATTGAAAGGTCGAAATACTCGTCCCAAACTGTCCATTAACCTCCTTAGGATCACCAGCTGAGAAATTGGTTTTTGTTAGTTTATTAACAACTGAGCCAATCCTGTATCCAAAAATAGTTCACTATCAAGATGAATCAAATATTGGGAAAAGCCATTGCTGCTTTTTCAGTTGTCGACATGAAAGAGTAAAGTTCAATAATTGGTTATTTCAAAACTTTTAAAGTTTTAAAACTCTGTAACAGACCTCAAATATAAATATATCTGCTCCGACAAAGACTGATGGAGAAATGTCAACAAGATACATCATGCTTTTCAGAGAATCGTTCTTCTGACTCAGGAACTCCTTCACAATGACGTTCCGATCACAATCCATGTTGTGTATTGGAATACACCGGAACTGGTAGTGCTTATCATACGCATCATGAAGGACACGTGCTTTTCTTGACTTTCCATTGCCAGAACTTTCTGATTGGATTAATCGCCCTGAGCGCTTTTCAGAGTCACACAGACACTGCTCATTGCGGAGAATGTGGTTTGCTGTAAAGTCAATGATCTGAGCGTTGGTGGGGAGGATGAACTGCCGATACCCCTGCACATAGGTGGAAGCTATCTCACTAGGAGCATTGTCTGCAGTGATGATGACTAGGAAGAAGACAGGGCGGGAGTTGTTGTTGTTCTTCATAAGATCTTTGAACTGGTCTATGAAGTGTCGGTTGAGCTGATACTTGAGATTCTCAGGGCTCACCAGGCAGTTTATCAGGCGGAAGTTGTTAGCCAGGATGGTCCTCCTCAAGAAGACAGAGATCTGCTCCTCTGTAGTTTTGTTGGTGCAGCACAGCACTTCCTCGGCTGTGGGAGCCCGACCTACCAATCGAAACAGGGAGAGGACACACTTGAGAGCATCACGGCTGTTTACCTTCAGCAGGGTTATGTTGCCTTGCCTGAGGGTCTTCTGCAGGGAAGAAGTATCACCCTCGATCTTTTTATGGATGAAAGACAAGAGTACACCGAGCTCCTCAATCGTCAATCTGAAGAGCAAAAAAGGAGAGTAGTTGAAAGAGGATTCAAGTGTTTCCCTATCATGCTTTATCGAATAAGAGTATTGGATAAAATAATATAATCTTTAGTACTATAGTACAGTAGTATACTAATCTATCAATTTATGTACCATTCTGAACGGTTTTCAGCTTTTCGCCTTTTCAGTGAAGTAGAAAAGTAGAAAATTCGAAATCAATGACATTGACAATAGGTAACTCACATTCTTTCAGAAAGCTTGCGAGAGCGAGTTAGATGGAGAACAGCTTTTTTCACATCTGTCAATGTTATCTGAAGCAGAGTTCAGCAACTTTAATGAATTAAAATCTAGTGAGATCCCCCTTCGAATCTAAGCTGCTGGGTTTTTGAATCAATAGCCATCATTTCATGTTTTCGGATTTCCCTACTGTAAGTATGAGTAAGCAAGTAAGTCAATAGGTTCCTTTCCGAGATCGTTGATAAATGCTTTAACTCAATCGTACAATTCTGAACTGACCTGTAGATTGATAGCTTGAAGGAGGATGAGGGTTTGTTGGTAATGAGAATCTAGGACATTTTCTTTGAGGTGGTGGAGTTGATACCTCAGGTACAGCAGCTGAAGGTGGGTGTAGTTCATCAGTGGCTCGTACTTCCTGATCTGATCTTCAATGTTCTTCTTTTCTGCTTTCAGCTGAAATAAGTTTAGATAAAATTAACCTAATCATATTTTTAACATTGCTAAATGCTATTCGCCAATTTTGAGGGTACTTTGTAGGCGTGCAGTAATTTGTAGTAGTAATTTTGAGTTTCACGTCTTGAATCTTGATTTTATTGCCCATAACATTTGATCTGATTGAAATTTTTTGATGCGGTAAAAAGTATTCAATCAATTTCAATTATGGGGGTTTGAAATGGTCGTATGAAAGTATACCAATGACTCCCTGTTTTTCTCTGTATGTAACGCCCCATGGCAAAGCGCATGCAGAAGGGAAAAGTGCACGTGCAGATGAATTGTGCGTGCGTTCATTTCTGTTAAATTCTATTTTGATTGCGTTGCTCATAACTTTTTATCTGATTAGAATTTGATTTGATGCGGTAAAAAGTATTCAACAATTTGAATTCTATTGTTTGAAATTTGCGAACAAGGTGCCCCGTGGTGAATTTGCAGGTCCAAAGAGCCAGCTAGTAATTATATAGAATTTGCCCATTTTTCATTTTCTAAGAGCCAAAAGTATTCTGATTATATGGAGAGATGATTAATTGAAGAATTGATTAATAATTGATTAAAAGTAGTTTTCACCTCATCTCGCATTTGTAGATATTGATCGGAAACAATCTGAACCGTCGTGTCAGGGTCTGTGAAGTAAAACTCTTTTTCCCAAGCTTGGTAAGAGCTGTGCCCACACTCGTTTAACTCCTTGAAGGTCTCACAAATCTGTGTCAGTTTTCCAAAAACCTGAGGAACAGAACAATATTTTTAAATGTAAATTGTAATCAAATCTTTATTTTTCATGATATTTTGTACTGAGTAAAAATTGAAACGGTAAAACTATAAAATATTTTAGTATCTAAATTATCTAAAATTAACAGCAGAGAATGATTTGGTCTAAATTCGTGAATATTACTATGTGATCAGTAACTATAATTTACTAATTTAGTTTGAATATTACCTCAGATTAACAGTAGAGCAGAAAATGATTTAATTTATCTGTTAAATAAATCAGTCTAACTAATTCGCAAAAATTGACTACTTAGTATAGACTGATGGTTTCCACTCGTAGACTTTCATAAGATGTATATATTTATTAAAACCTATAGACCTACAGAAACTAATAGTGACTAATGACTAGGAGAACCAAATAATATCCTGTTTATTAACTAGGAGATGTGGAGGACCTGTGTGAAAGTGTGCACTTTTGTATGTTCTCCACTGATAAGAACCAACTTGTCATTCAACTCTTTCAAATCTTTGAATTTCCATAGCCTTTCTTCCCCAGTGGGTGAGGCTATCTTGGCTTTCAGCAGAGAGTCTATCTTCCTCTAGGGGTAGTGCATATTTCATGAGTAGGAAAACTGTGTAACAACAGGTAAAACGTGAAGATAAATAATTTCCAGTTTATTGCTATCTATTTCATATTTCATCGTTATACATTAATTATTGGCTTGCCTCAACCAACGATAAAAACATATATCAGTTCTGAGTTCATGTTACTTTCAAGAAACCTCTTCAAAAAAGTCAGATAGATCTGCTCGGTCATGTATTGTGCCAACAATAAACACTCCAGATGAACGAATGAGCTCAAATTGTGAGATTGAACTTTTAGTCGTATCAGTTTGCATTTCATGCATCTCCTTGAACCACTTTAGATTTTCAGTTGCATCTTTCTGGAAGATAATTGTTGTAGTCATTTCTGAATGTAAACATGATTATCATTGACTGCGACATCAATTCAGAAACTCAAGTCTCAAAGTACAATCCTACGTGGTTCTAACTAAGTTCAATTATTATTAACCTTTCATTAAATTGAATTCAGCACCATAGACCATACCTATTTAGATTTATAATAAACTTACCAAAGTCTTGGTTATCTGCTTATCATCTTTGACAAAATCGTACATTTTATCAAATGCTATCTGAAAATCCTTGAATGTTCCATTCTCTTCGATTTCGAATATGAGGGGCCATATTGCGAGAATGAACTTGTGCAGTCCAGATAGCCTGTCAGACGTTGCAGCATCCTCCAGAGTATTGGCAAGGTCGATAAACGTGGTGATGTCATTCACCTCTGCAATATGTGTGATAAGGATGATCTTTCAAGACAATTATAAGCACGATACCTACAACGATAAATCACAGGCTGCTGGAAAAGTGGAAGGATATATCAATGAATCAAAACATTTGTTATTATTAAAAGCAGAACTAAAGAAGTAAAGAACTAAACTTTGCATGAATCAGTAATCTGCTGGCCATGTGACATCACAAAGCACTACTGCACGCTACATAAGATGACGTTACCAGCGGATTACTAATTATGTGCCAATACTTATAAATACCTTATTCTAAGAATCTATATACCTAATTGATTTGGACTTTGCCGATTCAACAATTCGTTTGTCAAGTTAAAATTAAACATTTTATTGTAGAGCCAAGGATGGATCACCCAGCAATATATTTTAATTCTTTGTCATATTACTTCATCATAATTTGATTTGCCTTTAATCAAGTACTAAGTACATCTGTGACTTATCATTCGTTTATAACACTATAACAGGAATGTAAATTGCAAGTTCAGTTGCAAGGCAAGGAGTCAAAAGTATATATGTCATAACATGAGAGCATAAACTCAAACTCAAAAGCTGGGGTTTGGACAGGGAGTAAATAAAATAACAATATCTTACAATGATAATATCCTACAATAATAATATCGTATTATCAATATTTGCTCTTTGGTTGACAAACCTGACGCAATTTCCTTGATCCAATTGATGAGTTCTTGACTCTGTGCAAATCCAGACACCAGTTCATGTGTGTCTCTTATTTTGAAAAAGAACTCGAGCTCCAATCTGGAATCAATAGCTGATAGGGGTTCTGTCCAGTCCGTTTTGCAAACCTAGAAACCAAATCATCAAATGATATATCATAGACACTGTACAGCATTGAGTTGCAAAATATCTAGGTTTCTGGTCATTTCAATGTGCACGAGAACAAAAGAACGAAGTGCTCATTTTTTAAACATAATATTATACTCGATATTTTAACTATCATAATCCTATACTCGCATAAAGATTAATACCAAGAGAATTTAAACCATCATATTGCATGTAAAAGCAAAATTTGAATTTGGTGATGATTCAGGAGAGATTCAATCAATGATCTGAGTAAAAGACACGGAAGTTAACTATCGGTGAATATTATCTCACCGTTTTACGAAGGGTTTCCACAGTTTTCCAGTTCGTAGAGATCTTCAGAGTTTCCTTGATTGAATCCAGACAATCAAAGGCACTGTTTAAGTCTGCTAAAGTGATTTTAATCTTTTTCAAAGTATCATTCTGGATATGTCTTTGTCCTATGAAGCTTCCCAATGCGTTGCAAATGCCATTAATTTCCCTCTCCACATCAATGAATTCATGAAACCCTGACTCACGGCTGAACAATGAACGGACCTTCAATTGTGATATAGATTCATTCATTAGGTCCGTTATTATCTGAACTAAACTGGAAACGGCCGGATCTAACCCCTTCATGACAAGGTTAGCAACCAAATCTTGAGTGTCTCCTTCCTCAATCAAATGAAAGTATTGTTGTAGCTGGGAGTTGTAAATCTTTTGGTAGCCTAATGTTTTGACAAAAGGGATAAATTTCATTTGTTCCGCAGTTAAATTGGAAAAGCATCCTTGTTGCACCAGCGAGAATGGCCTGTCCTCCTCCAAAGTTCTGCCATTCCAAATATCTTTTAGTTTGAGATTGTTAAAGTTTCTCAGTTCCAATCTGGGTAACATACGACCAAATTCTGAAAATTGGAAATACCTCGTAAAGAGACGTCGATTATACAAATCATATTCAAGAAAAATTTCATCTACCTACAGTACAAGTTGTACTTTTATTACTGCTCCATAAGTTCATGAATTTATAGTTCCATAATCTGCTAATAAAGTTTATTAAATGAAAAATTCTCAGCATTTCACTGCACACTCGAAACTTAGCAGTCAATAAAAAACTACAAGAGATAAACCTTTGGTCTCCTCGAATGTTTGAATGAGATAGTTACAGTTTGCAAGTATCATCTGGAATTGTTCGAATTCATACTCAGCATTATCAAGAGTTTCCTGAAGGTGATAATATAATAAATCTTCATTAATACTAATCGTCAAATTCACGAAAAATGCAGAATAGAATGCATACATGCATAAGTAATATAGTGAGGTCAATCAAACGAGAGCTTAATACATAGGTTTTGAACTTATACGACTATAAATCTATCCCAGAATGCCAACTACACGCAATGTATTTGAATTGTGCCTGCTCAATTGCTCAAACTCTTATCTGACCTAGGACATTATCTGAAAAAAATGACTTGCAACAACTTAGTAGTTAGATCACGAAGTGCCGCCTCCAATTAGCATAAACTGGAAACGTTTTGGTTCAACTTCAGGTGAGTCAGCTGGTACTATTCAAAAGCTTTGAGCTTATTGAATTACTATAGACTATGGCAAGCAAGACTGCTTTATTTCATTCCTCTTTACTTACCATCTACAAAATTAATAAGCTAACCTTTATTTGGATATTGGTGACTTTCTTGAAGACCTTTGGGATCAAAGAGCGGAATCGTGCATTGAAACGATTGTTGTCATTTGTGAGCTTTACTAGCAAATCAAGAGTTATTTTTTTGCCTCGTATATCTGAATAGGTAACATGGAGCAGATTTCGTGCATCAGCCACAGTTGCATTATCCTTGAAATCAGAAATCTCAAATATTTCTTCCCAAGGAAAGAAGTGAGGGTCCATCTCATTAGTGGTCAGAAGGTGCCTATGGTTAACACCAGCAGGGAACTTTCGCAGCAGTATTTCAGAGAGAGCATCACTGAAACCCGAGTTTTTGAAATATCGTTTTATTTGAAGAAAACTCTGGTGGTCTTTAAGATATTTAATGACGAATCCTTGAATAGTGTCAATGATAATGTCAACCATCTTTTTTGGGTACGTTGCCTCATCAAGAAAATCCTCAGCCTCAACCATTTTCTTTTTTTCGTCATACTGAAAAAGGTATCATTGATTGGCCTAACATAACTTGCACTGTAACTCATTTTTGAAATAAATATTTCAGCTTCGTAAGATAGTGTAGACTTATTAGAAAGTGGTTTCGAAAAATTGAAATGAGAAATATACGAATCTTACATCTTTATGATTCATGTACTCTCTGAACTTGTTCAAAATGATGTCTAGCGTTCTTTCCTTGCAGTCAACGTCAGTTTCTTCTCCATTATCGTAATTGACTTCTGTTGACTCACAAATCTTGTAAAGCTTGGTCCACCACTCGATCTGTAAAAAATGAAAATATTTTAATTTTCAGTTTCCCAGACTCGAAACTCTAAACCCAAAAGTAAGAAAAACTGGATCAACATAACTTGACATTGTCATAATCCAGATAAAAAAGGGCTTGTAAGCTTTTATTAAATTGCTAGTCAGCAAGCAAAACAGCCATGTTCTCATCAAAAACATTCCAATCATGAAAGTGACTGTGCTAGGCAATTCAGTCATCTCACTTACAGGAAGGTAGTTTAGATTAAATGTTCGTGAATCTTCTATATTCTCATTCCACTTGATAGCACACACGATGTAAAGGTTATAGATTTGACTGAGGATGAGCAGCAGTGAGGACTCAGTTATGCTTGTTTTAGCTGCCTTTTCCGAGCGTAGACTCAGATGCAGATGATGCATTTGTGTGTCAAGGAGTGACAGTATCCTGCTCAACTCAAAGGTGACATTTTCTTGATCACTGAAAACGACTTATCAGCAACTGCACCGTATGTATAATCACACAGCCATTTCAGACTTTTCACTGCATTACGAAACTTACAATAATAATTCTAAGTACCAAATGTTCAGATTCTAACAATGATTTATATTTTCAATGCCATATCCTTCACACCTGTTTAAGTATAACTGTATTTAAGTGTATAGGTAACAAGTACAACAGTAAAACAGTACCAACTGATGACTGATCATACTTACATTCGTTTCTTCAAGTAGCGACCTATGGCTTCAGAAGGTTTCCTTATCTCTTTGCGCTGGATTATTTGTAAAAATGTGTAAATAAATCGAATAGAATTGAATAAAATTTTTACAGCACAATAACATAATTTTAATGGAAATTCTAAATATGAAGTATGCGATGATGGGATAAATGCGTTTGTAATTTTTGATTTTTTATCATCGAAATAATACAGAAACAAAGTACTGTGCACAGGGCACAATTTTCCTAACCTTCATTTTCGCTATACTTGAAAAATCACCGTTTCCAACACACTCAATGATTTTAACAGCAGAGAATGTATCATAAGTTGCTGTCAAATAAGCCAATGCATCAAAGTCAGCACTTTTCAGGCATGCATCAAGCAGAGCCGGGCATTCAGAAAAATAATCCTTCCATTCCTTGAAAAAATCAACATCCCTGAAAATAATTATGAAGTTTTCGTTGCCATTCTCTTGATAAAATGATCAGTTTCCTTAAGTCCTTAGTCCTACTTTCAATGTTTATTAACTATAAAACTATAAACTTATAAAATGTTACACCGATCACAGCTCTGGGACCTTGGTAGATAAGTACACAATTTGTTTCCTGTTGTGTAGTAATGTACATGCTGCATGCATTTAAACCCATTTGGGGTTCAAGCCAAATTTTTTGGAAAACAAGTTTTTGAGATACTGGTTGACCCAAAGGCACCCAAGACCCACAGGCGCTTTTTTTTCAAAATTTTGGCACTTTTGGCGCCGAAAAAAATTGAAGGCCTAACTCAAAAACCGGAGTCCATTTGTTTCTGAGGAATTTAGTCTAGTATAACGTAAGAAAAGAATTTTGCAAAAATATCAATCATAGCCGAAGTTATAAGCGTTTGAGTAAAGTGTACTTTGGAAAAAACGTGACCTGAGAAAATGGTGATTTTGTGTTTTTCAGAGGTTTTTTGGACCTGAAATCGCCATCTCAACAGCGATCAACTCCAAACTTCCCCAAACTTGCAGAGAATACGTAATTTAACGCTATTTATCGAATAAAGTTGGTTTCATTTAAAAATATTGATATTTGGCCAATTTTATGGGCTGAAATAGCCTTGTGCGACGCGCGAATGCCCATATATGGGCATACGATTTTCGGCCATAACTTGTCCATTTTTTGAGATATCGACTTCAATTTTTTTGTGGTAACTCAGGAGACCATTATCTATCGATTGCACACCTCAGATCCCGCCCAAGTCGCTTTTGAAAAAATGCGCCCATTTTGGGCACACTTTTGGTGCTGGCGCCAGTGTCTGGGGGTACCAAACCCGCAAAAAATTGGCCCACGGGGTATTCCTTTTGGGTCAACCATCATCTCAGAAACGTGTTTTCCAAAAAATTATGGCTTGACCCCCCCCCCCTCAAGTCAAAATAGCTCCTAGGTAGCTTTATGAAGATCTATGGTGCTCCCTCTCAGTTAAAAGCGACTTTGCTCCAATTGCTCCATTTCTTTGTCGATTTCTGACTGGCATCAAAATAGTCACTTAAAAATGTCTTTAAAGTTACATTATCAAAATAGATCTGCATTATTACATTCAGTCTTATTTCAGGAACTAGCGGAAAGTCAACATCGCCTTCCAATTTCAACTTTAGAGCATGGAAGATAAGGATGAAGGCAGTACAGTCTTCCCGGTGTATCTCTATAAGCTTGTAGATTCTTTCAAGGATCCAGCGTATTTCGTTGTTCCTGAGGAAAGCAAAAAATTTAACAACAATTTCTGAGTTTCTGTTACCAGTTACAGATAAAAGAAAGATGATGTGAATTAATAATACTATACTGTAATAAATTAAATGTTTTTTCATCTGGCAATTGGCATTTTCAAACATCAAACTTTCAAATTTTGCATGTGAAGATCAAAAGCAATGGATCAATTTCAAATTAATTTATTTACATCACCTTTCAGTGGGAATATTTATTAGCTCTAGAAGCAGTAGACCACATTTCTTAATTTGCTCCTGCTTCAAAGTATCAAAGGCTGCTTGGTTAGGTTTTCTCCCTTTTCGTTGTCGCTGGAAACTCGGCAATATCCACAGCAAAATGTACTTTTCAAAGCCAGCACTCATTGAGCAGAGATTTTCACATAATGGATCAAAGTACTGAAATGTTGAAGCCAATTTGAATAATTATTATATATTAATCACGGGTAGTTTTCAAAAGGCTTCCTATAGAAAAATCTGAGAGGGGCCTTATTAATCATGGGCCCTATTAAGCATTTGAGCATCGAGATGACGATGAAAGTTATTATTTCATGAAGGTCATTGAAAAGACGTTGCGGTGAAATTCACCTTATTTGAATTTACAGTATAAACACAAATAAAAGTATGATTTTGCAATATTGGGCGCCTGCACTCAAAAGCAACCACAAAATATTGAGATACAGTCTCATAATATCATTATGCACTTTTATTGGCTAATTTTATTGACTAGTATTACAATTTTTGTATTATTACTAGTAATAACTTGATAAGTTTCATTAATATGATGAATGATATATATATTCAAGGACCAATACACTATACTGAAGTTGCCGATTTTATTTTACTACCAGCTTCATTTCATAAAATTATGCAGATTAGTGAAAACCCGAGCTCTCTATCTGCTTTCTACACTGAGTTACAGCGATATTAAGTGTACGTAATTTGATCATGTTGCTACGTCATAAATCACTGATTCACAGGAAGAGGAATGTATCACGCACTGCGTAATATCATAGTTTACATTAGAACGTAGTCGGAAATCATTGTTTGCTTGTCGTGTATTGTTCCACCCTGTTTACTAATATTTTTGAGGGACAATAATTACATAGTTTGGAATTGATACTAGGGATCAACTAACTAATAAGCTAACAGTATATTTGCATTACTGATTAATATGATATATCAAATCAAGGGAAGTGAGCAACTGAGCACATTAGCTTTATGAATAGCACCGTACAGATAGGAAATTAACTCCTACTGCTCTAGTGTTTTACTGGCTCCACTTCAAAAATCAGTTCAGAACTCAGTTTCCTAGAGTATGAACTAGAGTATGAACACTGTAGGTACTGGTCTGGAGTCCATGGAATCATCAGAATGGTCAATGGACATGTCAAGTTCATCGTCATTGGACTATTGAACTTATGATTTCGAATGTCCCTCATTGGATTTGATCATTAACTGTTAGTTTCAAATCCTATCAGATGGTTTTATGATTACGTACTTGGACCCATCAGAAATTTTAGATTATAGGACTTATGATGTTCATCGGACCACAATTACCATAATCACATCAACATTAGCTGAATTTTCTTAGCCAAGTTAGATTTGCCCAGAACATACATTGCGTTTGTTTAAGAAGTTAAAAAAGTTAGAAACATATTAAAATTGCAATGAATATTGTCAATAAATCAATTAAGCATTGTCAACCCATTACTATACTTAATCGGACCAAATTTTTGGGAATTTGGGGTGTCAGATGGGCACAATTGGACAATACCATCTATGATCAACGGATGTTTCGACCGACGACTCCTGGAAGTGACTTAAAGATCAATATTTAATGATACCTTCAATATAAAAGACAAGATTTGCTAATTTTTACCGCTTTTAATATGTATGATCCAGAAGCATTTGCTTCATCATTTTTCTAAGATTTTACCAAATTAGACAATTAGCACAATAATAGAAACCAGTTGATATCATCCATAGTCACCAATTTGAGTAAACAATGCACCCCTGAACCAAAACAAAACAACACAAAACACATCATTATACAGTGTTTATACAGCGCTCAGAGGCGTAGCAGCACTAATTGTAATCGATATCAGTGATTCGTGACGTATCATAGCGGAATACAGAGTTACACTTTACACGCTTGTATCTCAGAAATTAGATCACGTAGAGAGATCGGAATTTCACTAAAGTGTGTGTAATAAATTGCTGCGTAATATTGGATGATTAATCATTTAATTTTTTAAACTCGATTCTATAGTGTATTGGTCCTTTCATTGAAATATCACAAGAACACGACGCTTTAATTACAATACGATGGAAGATGTTCGTAACCACTCTACTCGTCCTATTTCTGAAGTTCGGATTAAATTGATTGACGAAGAAATCCCTATTCCACACAC
Organism: Beroe forskalii; assembly: GCA_011033025.1. Classification (NCBI taxonomy): domain Eukaryota; kingdom Metazoa; phylum Ctenophora; class Nuda; order Beroida; family Beroidae; genus Beroe; species Beroe forskalii. The sequence goes on along the minus strand of WFMF01000844.1, from coordinate 20,309 downwards.
CATTCATTATCTGGGGAATATAATATTATGGAAGCCTAATGTCGCCATTTTTAGTTGACTCACTTGTCTAAGTTTCCTACAGTTCCAGGGTTATTGAGATTATGTGTTTCGAAACTCCTCATGTTCTTGTTGAGTTCATCAAAGCTGCTACTCCGACTGTTTATAAACCAGACTAAGGACCACCATTGACGGAAATAGTTCTCAGGAGTGACGTAAGGATACGAGAATCTTGCAGCAACATGAACAATCATATTCTCACCTGAAAACAGTAAGAGCTATGAAGCTTTCTGCAATCAAAATGCATCTAATTAGTCATTATATGATAATGAATAATTAGATGCATTTTGATTGCAGAAAGCTTCATAGCTTTATGTTTGCCAGTAATTTAACTACTTAGGGTGTTTCATAATGATTTGCACTTGGAGCATAGATCAAAACCTGAAATAGTAAACTAAAAAAGAATGGCTGAGCGATAGTTTTCAGACGATTTTACGTTAGAAACAGTCATTCATCATAATTAATTTTATCATAGAATCAACTGCTGATTAGTGATTGAAGTATCTTTTGAAGTCTGATTACATCAACGCTTTGTGTCACTGTTAGCAAGATAATTTTTCCCATATTTTGGAACGAACATAATTGGGGGGATTGTAGCCCAAAAAAAACCAAAAAAAACCCAAAAAAAACAAAAAAAACCAAGCCCAAGATCCCAAATTTGGGGTAGGGCTTGTTTTTTTTGGTTTTTTTCGGGTTTTTTTTTGGCTTTTTTTGGGGTTTTTTTGGGTTGGATTTTTTGAACTTTTTGGACATTTCACGCCAATGTGTTATTTGTGTTATTTACATGTTCTTATTGATACTCAATGGTTTCCAATCATTATAGATGGCTTAAATCACTATTTAAGAACTTTATTAGCATTTGAGGAGCATTTTAACTTTTTAAGA
>WFMF01000844.1:0-19267 GCA_011033025.1 Beroe forskalii | reverse complement strand
CCATTTTTAGGAAACCTCGGCCCGGCTCTTTTTACCCATTTGGGGCCCCATCCCCCTTTTTTAACCTCGGGGTGGCCCGGCCTATCTTTTGAATGCTTTAAACCGGCCGGCCTCTTCCCCAATGCCGGGCTGTGCCCGGCCTATCTACTCTTTTTTGAAGGCTGCGGGGCCCCCCCGGCCCGGCCCCCCCTTTTTTTAAATGCGCACTCTTGCCCCCACACCCTTTTTGCCCATGCCTGCAGGCACTTGTCCCCCGCTAACCCCCACTAATTTCTTGCTGAAGGACCCCCTAAAAATTACCTTTTTCTACCTATTGACATCTGAAAAATTTGGCCTATTACCCCTTTTTGAAGTTTGCGAAAGACCCCCGGGGCCCGGCTCATCAAACCCATTTTATATGCTGTGAAAGGGGCCCCTCCCCCCGGGCCCCACACCCCCTTGACATGCTGCTCCCCAAACTCCCCCCCTCTTAATACTAATGCGCGCGGAAAAACCGGGCCCCCGGCCTCTTTCCCCCATGAATTTGCGCAGGGCCCGGCCTCATCTCCCCATTTGATTTAGCTTCTTGAGACCCCCTGTGGCCCTCCCCTTACCCATTTACCTGCAGGAAACCCTCCCCCGGGCCCTTTTCCCCATTTGGGAATGTTTTGCTGAGGACTCTGGGCCCCGGCCCTCACCTACCCTTTTGAATTTGCTTGCCCCCCGGCCCGGCCCTTTCTTATTTGACATGCGTTGCACCCCTTGTGCCCGGCCTCACCTACCCATTTGCTGCCGGAACCCCTTTTGGCCCCTTTTCCCTTTACATCCCGCAGACCTGGGCCCGGCCTATTACCCTTTTTTTAAAATTTATGCGCTGCAAGACTCTGGGCCGCCCAACCCTTTTGAATGCGCCAAGGAACGTCGGGCCTATCCCATTTAATTTTGCTGCAAGGGGACTCTGGGCCCCGGCCTCATTACCATTTAAAATTTTTTTCGCAGGCCCTGGGGCCCCGGCCTTTACCCATTTGACATTTGCTGCGGCCCCGGGCCCCAAAACCCATTTGAATGCCAAGGCGTAACGGCCCCGGTTTCCCACCATTTAAAAGTGGACTCCCCCCCTCTTTTCCCCTTTTTTGTTTGCTGCACCTCTGCCCGGCTCTCCCCCCCAGGAAATCCCCAAAACCGGCCCCCTCATTCACCCATTTGATTATGCTTGCTGCAGGACCTGTGTGCCCGGCTCTATCTACCTCATTTGATTATGCTTCATGCAGAGACCTGTTCAGCTTTTATCTACCCATTTGATTATGCTTGCAGGAGACTTGAAACAGAGTTTTCAAAGAGCAATCAAATGGATAGACAGAGCCGGGCAATGAGTTTTCGCAAGCATAACAACAGCCAAGTCCCGCAGCAAGCATAATAATGAGGTAGATAGAGTTACCAATGGATAGAGCCGGCACAGACTGCACCCCGGCTCTATCTACCCCATTTAAACCATGCTGCTGCAGCACTCAGCCCGGCTCCCACAACTCCATGCATTATGCCGCATGCAGGAGACTGCAAAACCGGCCTTCATTCAATCCATTTGACATGCTTGCTGCAGGTGACTCTGTGGCCCGGCTCTATCTACCACTCCCATTTGATTTATGCTTGCTGCAGGTGACTCTGTGCCCGACTCTATGAACTCCCATTTGATTATGCTTTAATGCTGCAGGAGAATCTGTGTGTCTGTGGCTCTGTCTAGTCCATTTAATTCATGCTTGCCAAGCTTGTGACTCTTCGACCCAGCTCTATTTACTCCATTTGGATTATGCTTGCTGCAGGACTCTGTGTGCCCGGCCTCTGTCTACTTCCATTTGATTTTGCTTGTTGCAGTTGGCTCTGTGTGCCCGGCTCTATCTAGTATCTACCCATTTGATTATGCTTGTTGCAGGACTGTGTGCCCGGCTTCTACCTGTGATTATGCCCAGGAGACTCTGTTCCGGCCCATTTGATTATGCTTGTTGCAGGAGACTCTTGTAAGTGTCTGGCTCTATCTAATCCATTTTGGATTATGTTGTTGCAGGATTGGCCTGTGGGCCCGGCTCTGTCTACTCCATTTGATTATTGGCCTGTGGCCCGGGTTCATCTACCCCATTTGATAGTGCTTGTTGCAGGTATTCTTGGCCTGTGGGCCTGGCCTCATCTGCCCCATTTGATAATGTTGTTGTGACTTTTGGGCCCGCTCTTACTACTCCATTTGATTTAGCTATTGCTTGTGAATCTTTCGAGCACCGGCCTTTGTACCTGTTTGATTTGTTTAGTTGCTCGCTGCAGAGTTCGGCTTTTTACTGCATACGACATATCGTGCAGCCGCGATGCAATTATGTTATGTCAACCATCCACGCGAATCCAATGCGCGGATATTTTCAGCGCGCGATACCAGTTACGACGCGCATCGACTATTACCATTATGGTGGAGCCTTTGCTTTTTGCCTGCCTCTTCTGAAGAGTACTTGCGCGCGCAAAACAAGGCCTGCAACATGGAGTAAGTATATCCCTGCACCAGGCTGTGCGGCGCGCTTCCGTAGGGTAGCGCGGCGCGCGCACGCACACCTATGCAGGCTTAGGAACAATGGTGTAATAAAATTTCATGTTTTAAAAAGTTTGCGTTGCGCGCGGCGTGCTCCCTCAGGGAATTGGAATTGAACGGGAAGCGTATCGCCCTAACTTTGCCTTAACCAGGACCCTGGTTTCGCGAGGCCCCTGGTTAGGGGAACGCAGCGCGTCGCTCAGAAGCCGGAGGGTCTATCAACGATGGACAATGCCCGGATTAAAAGAATAAGCCAGGGAAATGAAAAGCCCCTCGTGAGAATTCAGCGCCGCGCGCGGCAATGATTTTCATTGAGCAGCATATCCTTGTTTGCGTTGCCAGCGCGTTCACACATCTATGCTATGCGGGCTTAGGAATGAGCCTATTTGCATTGTCCGACACTACTACAACAGATTGCCATATTACCGTAACCTGAAGTGCTGAGTCCTTAATAAGTGCACTACTATAGTAATATAGTATCCTTTGCATCACAAATCAGCACATTTTGTGATGTGTTTGAAATTTGTTCCTGAATTGCAGTGTATTGAAAAGGAAATCCCCAATATTTCATTACCACTATTATATTATTTTTCATTGTATTTTACTATATTATTCCATTCCACTCCATTCAATCATTATTTTGTAAGTTGTCTGATGTGATTGATCATTGATGCAGTGAAACAAACAACTTTCAATAAAGCAATCTAAGTTGTACATTTAATTTGCTGAGTTTTTTGTATCATGTTACTTGATAGTATGTATTTATATACTTAACCCTGGCTCATGAAGATCCAGTTAATAGTGGAAGTTTGAAGGCAGTTGATTTTTGATGTGTTCATCAAAATAATTTGTTTTATTTTATTTCATTTTTACAGCTGTGGAAAATGCACAAGTTGCTATTAAAATAATATGTTTTATATTTCTTCTTTGTAGAACAAATACAGTCATCTGTAGAACAAATTCAGTCAACTGTTTTTTATTATTTCGTGACATTAAAATCATAGATATAGAAGTTGCTATATAGAAGTTGCTATAACTATGATATTTCATTCTCTTCAAATAATCAATAATATGCTAATTGTTCCTTCATAGTTTATTTATGCTTTACTTAGAAATATCAAGCAACATTTGTCTTGAGATTGTGTAACTTGCCTAGATGATGAAGGAGAAGTCCTTGCTGAACAGTTTGTTGAACTTTGAACTGAAAATGCATAGTTTTTGCTCTGCACCTAGTTCGATTGTTGCTGTATTTGCCTCTTGATTATGCGAATGTAATATTGCTATCCTGTTGTGAAGATTGAAATCAATGACACTTCAGAAAATAATTTTTAATGATTTTTCTAGGATTCTATTATGAATTGACAGAGGATGGGCTGTAGCCTATACTCATCATCTATAATATTCATTCACCTCTGCAAATTGATATTAAATATCCCTGAATATATCCTCAGGATCATGGCTATCATCTGGATTTTCAATATCTATTTGCTTCTGACTTCAATTGATGTTTCAGTGGCTTTTTGGTGGTAAGTGTACTATGCAAAGCTTGATTGTGACAGTTTTGAAATACAAAATTTCATTTCAGAACAATGTGAAAACTGTCAGGATAGGGATAAAACCACTGAAATCGAGAAATAATCTTAAACCAGTCTTCGTGCTGTATGATAATAAATATATGGTATAAATATCATTCTCCTTTGGGATACAAATCTTATCAAATTCAAGCCACGAAAAATTTCTGGCAGCTCTTTCCTTCTGGTCTTTGACAGGATCGAAGTGATATACCTTTATCAGAGATCTAGGTAAATCTAAACAGATCATAATGAATTGATGTTGTAACGAATGCTAACACTTTGTCACATGGACTTGTGACCATGTTGTGGGGTTGAGTGCATTTGATGGGCATCCAATGCTCCCCAACCATTAGATGGTATGTTAGTTTCATAAGCTTCAAGCTCATCTGAAAATTTGAGTTCATGAATAGCCCAGTGTAGGGAATTCAAAGCTTCATCTGGTCAAACTAGATGAAAAGATCAAGTTGACTGTCTTATGAACATCATAATAAGAAAATAGTGGTTCATAGTGTGTGGGTTTGATTTCATTATTGAGATTTCTGTGTTTCAATGCAATGATCAATCATATTTAACATAATAAGAAAAATAATATACCTATTGAGATTACTTCAGCTTCACTAATTACCTGAGTTATCACTCGATGATAGTATGCTCATAACTAACTGCCTGTAAAAAAAATTGTGCCTTTATTATCTATCATCTCCATGCTCATATAACTATCAATGTGAAGATCAATCTGAAAGATTGCATGAAGTAATATCTAGATGGTTCATTGTATTTCGTAATTTTCTCTCTCCTTGAACTTCCCTAAAATATTCAAGATAATACATATTATCCTTAATTTCATACCTATAATAATGTCATCTTTCTGTTGTGTTATGACAGAATAGCAGATTGGCACATTTTGATCATGTAAAATCCTGGATTTTTAATACCAAAACGGTTAAAGGACCAATACACTATAGAATCGAGTTTAAAAAATTAAATGATTACACTCAGTTTTTTTTATAAGAAACTTATTGAAAACCTAGGCTACAAGTTTCTTATTTTTTCACGATTTTGAGCCTAAAAGTTTCTTAATCAGTTTCTTAATTTTACATTCCATACAGAAAAATTTTTGTGAAATTTCCAATATACTAATATAGGAACCTACTGTGTAAACTGTAGTTGGTGATTAGAATCGAACCTTTTTTCAGGTAAATTATACACTTTTAAGCGTGTATCTTAAAAAACTGTGCAACTGTTTACAATTATGTTCAGGGATCTTCATCAATTAATATTCCTCCAAAAAATTCAATTCGCGAATTTTGAAATTTAGATAATATCTGAATCCTATAAAGATTTAGCCGAGCCCAATGCTTGGAACTTTGGAAATAAATATGGAACTGTAATAGTGTCCAGTCTCAAGAACAATTTCTAAATTTTTGTTTTGTGCTTTAGTATCTGACATGTTACTTAAAACCGACAAATAATGAAAGATTCATTTCCATTATGAACAATTATCACATACCTATTCAGTGTAATACTGTAATAGAAATCCAATAGAAGTACTAGATTAGTTTCAGAATGTTCACAATCGAAAAGTGGGGGTCTGGGGGCGCAGCCCCCAGCCCCCAGAAGCCAGACGTTTCATGTCATAAGAATTTCAATTGCAATAAGATTTTATACACAAATTTCAAAATTCTAGGCTAAAAGTTTCTTAATTTCTTAATTTCAAATCAGTGAAGTTTCTTAATTTTTCCGAAATTCTAGGCTAAGTTTCTTAAATTTTCGGAAATCCTAGGCTAAGTTTCTTAGTGTAGTGTTCCACGCCCGGAAAACCGACTCAAAAATCCGCGCGGAATTCCGCCTTTTGAAAACCCGGAAAAAGCTCGGGTTGTTCCATGCAACGAAATTCCGAATCAGCCAATTTGAAATTGAATAATTGTCATGCAAGAGTGTGAGTGTGTGTAACAATTAATATCTGTGTAGTTTGTGTAATGTGGAGGTGAATCTGGGTGCAGGACACTGCAAGTCAGAGCAACCTATTTACAGACTCACTTCTTGAGACATGAAAAGACTGCCAGGAAGCCAGAGTTGACAAAATTAATTATAGCATTCTGACGCTTCACTGATTCCGACGCGGGTCTGGCCACATTTCGATGTTTTATTAAAATCACTGAAAAGTTTGGCACACTGACGTTACGTATCACTAACACCAGTCTGGCACACTGACGTTACGTATCAGTATCACTGACACCGGTCTGGCACACTGACGTTACGTATCACTGACACCAGTCTGGCACATTGACGTTACGTATCATTGACACCAGTCTGGCACACTGACGTTACGTATCATTGACACCAGTCTGGCACACTGACGTTACGTATCATTGACACCAGTCTGGCACACTGACGTTACGTATCATTGACACCAGTCTGGCACACTGACGTTACGTATCATTGACACCAGTCTGGCACACTGACGTTGTACGTATCACTGACACCAGTCTGGCACACTAACGTTACGTATCATTGACGTCAATCTGGCACTATATAAAATTTCAACTGAGACCAGCCTGGGATATCACTGACACTAGCCTGAGTTCTGACACGCTGACATAGGTGACCAGTCCTGCACCATGACCAATCGCCGACGACTATCTTGTGCATGTGTGATGTGTTGTGTGTAGCCGATGGAATTTGAAAATTATGTCGGAAAATTATCTAGAAAAAAAGTATCTACAATTTGAGACTCATAGAAATTAAGAGATCGAAGTAAATTTCCAATTATCTAACTCACCATTTGTTTGAAAGCCGAAAGAAAACTATTGTCTAGTTATGAATGTAACAAGTGTATGGCTATCAATTAAGGTCGAAAAACTTTAGATCAGTACCTAGATTGTGTTTCAGGCTTCCAAAATTCACATTGGCCAATTTACTTTATTCTATGTTTGTTTTTTTGTTCTTTGAAAGTTGAAGAGTGAAGGGAGCTGTGCGCTGTGTAATGTGTGTATCTGCTATGTACATGATAATAACCTATTCTGTACACATTGATTGCGTTAATTGAATCTCTAGGCAGGCTCAGTCCAAAGTACTTCCTGCAATTTCCGATTTTAGTCGGTTTTCCGAGCTTTTTCCTATTTCTTGAAATAGGAAAAATCAACCCGGTTTTTCACCCGGAAAACCGCGGATTTTCATCCGGATTTTGCTTTCTCGGTTTTTCGCACACGGAATTCCGAGCAAAAACCGGGCATGGAACACTACACTTATAGACAGTTTCTTATAAAAAAACTGAGTGTAATCATCCAATATTACGCAGCAATTTATTACACACACTTTAGTGAAATTCCGATCTCTCTACGTGATCTAATTTCTGAGATACAAGCGTGTAAAGTGTAACTCTGTATTCCGCTATGATACGTCACGAATCACTGATATCGATTACAATTAGTGCTGCTACGCCTCTGAGCGCTGTATAAACACTGTATAATGATGTGTTTTGTGTTGTTTTGTTTTGGTTCGAGGGGTGCATTGTTTACTCAAATTAGTGACTATGGATGATATCAACTGGTTTCTAGTATTGTGCTAATTATCTAATTTGGTAAAATCTTTGAAAAATGATGAAGCAAATGCTTCAGGATCATACATATTAAAAGCGGTAAAAATTAGCAAATCTTGTCTTTTATATTGAAGGTATCATTAAATATTGATCTTCAAGTCACTTCCAGGAGACGTCGGTCGAAACATCCGATGATCATAGATGGTATTGTCCAATTGTGCCCATCTGACACCCCAAATTCCCAAAAATTTGGTCCAATTAAGTATAGTAATGGGTTGGCAATGCTTAATTGATTTATTGACAATATTCATTGCAATATTAAGATGTTTCTAACTTTTTTAACTTCTTAAACAAACGCAATGTATGTTCTGGGCAAATCTAACTGGGCTCAGAAAATTCAGCTAATGTTGCTGTGATTATGGTAATTGTGGTCCGATGAACATCATAAGTCCTATAATCTAAAATTTCTGATGGGCCCAAGTACGTAATCATAAAGCCATCTGATTGGATTGAAACTAACAGTTAATGATCAAATCCAATGAGGGACATTCGAAATCATAAGTTCAATAGTCCAATGACGATAAACTTGACATGTCCATTGACCACTCTAATGAATGAATCTATTAGTGAATTCCATGGACTCCAGACCAGTACCTACAGTGTTCATACTCTAGCTCTAGGAACCTGAGTTCTGAACTGATTTTAGAAGTGGAGCCAGTAAAACACTAGAGCAGTAGGGAGTTAATTTCCTATCTGTACGGTGCTATTCATAAAGCTAATGTGCTCAGTTGCTCACTTCCTTGATTTGATATATCATATTAATCAGTAATGCAAATATACTGTTAGCTTATTAGTTAGTTGATCCTAGTAATTAATATCAATTCCAGACTATGTAATTATTGTCCCTCAAAAATATTAGTAAACAGGGTGGAACAATACACGACAAGCAAACAATGATTTCCGACTACGTTCTAATGTAAACTATGATATTACGCAGTGCGTGATACATTCCTCTTCCTGCGAATCAGTGATTTATGACGTAGCAGCATGATCAAATTACGTACACTTAATATCGCTGTAACTCCGTGTAGAAAGCAGATAGAGAGCTCGGGTTTTCACTAATCTGCATAATTTTATGAAATGAAGCTGGTAGTAAAATAAAATCGGCAACTTCAGTATAGTGTATTGGTCCTTTAAGTAATTTCAGGGTACTGGCTTTTGAAATATTATATTGATTCTAATATGTGGTATCAAATTTTTCAATGAGGAATTAAGAATTCGGGATGAGAGCTCAATACCATACTACTTTATGAAAAATGCGCGGCAAACTCTCATGTTACATCTTTTGGGCTTTCTTAGCAAATTACCTTACTTCACATTCCAAAATCATGTGTAAGCAGGACGCAGTTAATTAAGTACATTCGAATACATAAATGTATGAAAATAGCATAATATTTTACACGATATAATTCAATAATCGGATCATTGTACTAGTTCAGTAATTTAATATCTATATATATTCTATGTGCAATATATTAACCATTAATGCGAATGCTCGAGTGCATATTGTCCCCAAACAGTAGACAGTCTGGAGGAAACCATTGGACCGCTCCACCAGACTGCTGGGCCCAGCAATTGTTAATAATGTTGTTATCATCGAACCTTAACTAAATTTTTTGAAACATTCATGAAATCATTGAATATTTCCGAAATCATCTTTAACAGGGGCTCCTCCGCAAATTTGACAATTATTGAAACATGTTAATTAATGATAATATCCTCCCTACAAGGTACCTCGGAGAGGATCACGCCCCCAAGGATTGCTTCGACAACAATAAGTTAAAACTCACAGACACTCAGAAAAAAGTAAGTTACAATGTGTCTAGCTTGATTTTATGTATCTAACGTTAATATAATATTATCTTCACCTTCTATGAACTCTCCACTAAACAGCAGATAGATATCACTGTGTGCGTTTCTTTTTTTTCAAATACTAAAAACAGAATTCAATTTATCTTGATTTGCGCATCTATATGTCGTTTGGGAGTGCAATATATATTATTAATCTGTCAACACGAATCACGATAATTAAAACAGTGTGTTGTTAAGTGAGTACAATATTCTATTATATAATGTCCTGCTGCTCCCATGTTATACGATTACAGAGCGTGTTTTGTAATCTAATTATTCGAATTTAAGTGTTAATAACGGAGTGGTATCGGGTTTTATATTTTTATATTTAATCATATAATATATATTAAATCTATATATATTTAAATGCACCGAACTGGAGTTGAATAACCTGTTAATTGCTATAGATGCCGTGAGAAATAAAATTATTTATAAACGTAGTACGTACAATAATAAACAATGCAAATTTAAATATATGATTATTTCGAAGATATGATGGATAGCACGGTTTAGAACGCAGGAGACAGGTGTGAATTGATGTATGTGAAAAGCGAAGGAATCGTACCAGTTTGAGAGATTATGTCTTTGATTCCTCTTTAAACGTTAATTCTGGTACTTTAAAGCAATTACCTTACGACATGTATCAAGGTGTGAAGTTTTTTAAGTGTGCCGACTGCCGTGCACTATCAGAATTATATATCGAAAGTATCCTGTAGTGAGTACTGAGCAGTCAGCAATTTAAGTAACTGATTAGTGAGTAGGATGAGTCTAGAGTCCGAAAAATGCTGTTGCACGTAGTTACGACTCAACAACCAATTTCTTAACCCCTGGAGAATTGAAAGTTCACCACCTTATTGAAGTCCGTTCTGGAGTTGTAATCTTCATGACTGATTTGACCAGCTACTCAGCTATAACGGTATAAGTACTGTTTAGTGTTTATCTGCCGTTGTCTGCAGCGAGCTTACAATTACTGGCATCTTATGTGTAAATGGGTGATGCAATACACGGTTACTCGTGAAATGGATAATGATAATGATGTAACAGTATACGGAATAATCACACGTCCGTTTGAAACAATCCGTCAAGACTCATGTTGGTATTAGATTATACTCACGATATCAAATCTCACTTCACGCTTCAGGGGCAATGGTTACTGAGCCCGAGTAAGCCGTAACCAATCGGTAACTGTTTCAATTTGAAGTGCTTTCCTGTGGTTGCAGGAAAAAGGGCCCAAAAAGCACCAAAACGTGTTCAATAGTTTGAGCTACGTCCAACGAGCATTTCAAAATCGATCAATTTCTTGGAAGTATCTTTAGTACGCTGTTTTTCAGCATCAAATCATTCTATTTTTGGATCAAAAGACCATGAACTGACCCGTCAAAAGCTGCAAGTGTTACCTTGAAGGTCGTGTTTTCCTGAACGCTCAAAGGACCATTTAATTGTACGGAATTTCAAACCAACGTATGCTACTGTACATACCGACACACGCTGGCTCATGAAGTTTGCATGCTGGCTGGAATCTGAAATCCCTCGTGATTTTATGCAGGGTGCGTGGACATTTTTAGGATATTTTTAACACGAAAGTTTTGAAGTATTGAATGTAATATTGGTAGGTATTATGTAGGTATTATGTAGGTATGAAGAACCATGCGTTCTGCAAAGTCCTTTACAAGTGTTACCCTGACTTGAGTTTTACTAAATAGAATGTAATGTGGTGCAGATAACCGTATCTTACTTGTTGCAATTTAATTATTCATCCTTCCATAAATTCACCTCCTGTTGGGGCTTTCCTTCCATGAATTCACCCTTTACTACCATAGTTCATGTACAATACAATGCGTCTTTAATTAGTATCATGTATCGAAACGTATTCGTAATATCATTTCTACACCCTTGAGGGAGGAACCAATTCCTCAATTCATTTGAAGTTCTTTCTTTTATCAGCGCGGAATTAAGAAATACATCGTATATATCTCAAATTGACGTTACTTCTGACCAAATCGTGGCCTTGATAATAAATTGTCGGTGGATAACCTTTCAAAGGCAATTCCTTTGATATTGTGTGAACTCATGGTTTGGAAGAGGAAACGTGTTTTGTCCTTTGTAAGTCGAATAATGAACACTATCTAGGTCACTTCATGCGTGAAATTCAATAAATATCTTACTGGAATTAAGTGTTTGGTCCCTGTGTTCGGCTTAATTTTCAAGTGCATTCTTCTGTACAAAATTAATGGTTTGATTACAACCTTGCTTTGAATCAGAAGCTGACAGAAAAAAAACACGGGAGTATTTCATGTTTTCATATTCTAGAGTAGTAGAATGAGGATAAAGTGGTTCTGTTATGCAATAATTCCACTTTGATAACAGACTTCAATGTCACACCTAGATCTGTCATTTCATGAAATTTAATAGAATTGTCTCTTCCCGCTCTGCTCGTCAAATATCCAATTATTGGATTCCTTGCCCACAACATTTTACGTTACACCCAGCTTCACAAGCTAATAAGTTCCAAGATAAAACACACACCTACTTATCTATGATGACGTCATCAAGAAGTGACCGGTTATTGTACCGGGTCAGATGCTCATATTGTACATATAACCCTAAACCCAGCAGAGCTTAATGGAAGTGTGTTTCCAATGAATGGCAGAGCAGAGAACCTTTCTAAACTTATATCGTTTAAACTTTAAACCTACTCAGACTGTACACATGGCGTGCGTTTCTTATCAGATTAAATTTTCAGATTTGATTAAAAAGTTAAAACACCAACGCCAGTCATTCCTCGCGCCGTTGATTAAATTTTAACATTTAAAATTCATCGTTGAACGATGTTGAAATACTGAGATATAAAACACATAAATGAGAAAGAAGTGGAGGATTTCATAAAATTTCGAATGTGATTACGGCCCTGTGGAAATTACTGGGTACTCGACGCACCTGTTTACCCTCATAGAACAGACTATATAATATGCTAGCTGAGGACTACAATATATGAAGAGTTAATCCTAATAACGTGGAGCACTTTAAAAACAGTTAACATTCCTTCCCACTAATAACTCAGGTACTTGACTCTCTCCCCTCACTGCTCCAATGCCCCAGAACTATCTCGCACGTTCTTCGTCCAGCCCCCGTAAAAGAACCTGGAACCTCCTCCCATGTTGAGAAACATTTCCCGACTTTGTATCTAATTATATTTGCGCGCGCGAACATTAGGCGCTTCAAAGTCCTCTATTCACCATTTTAAACCATGATAAGGGCCTCCTACCTACCGTCTACCGGTTGTACGTGACCATTGCTCTGTACATTCTCTGAGTAGCAGCACCTTTCATGAGGCCAATGCGTGACATCTCTCTAGAGTCCTTTGAGGGTTGAAGCAGCTGCTCCATACGACCAAACAGTTGATCTTTAAGGACTAAGGATAGAATGAGAGCCAGGGAGAGCAGCTAGGGATTGAGTGAGGGGCTGGGGAGGAGCTTATCTAATTGGGGCCAATCCAACTGTCTCCTTATTATCAGCTAGCACCTCCAGGGAGGACTAAAGACCTTGTGGAGGTACCCGTGAATTGATTTATGGTGTGGTGGGAAAAATCTTTGAACTATAAAATTTGAAGTAATTTTCAAAAAAATGAATATATCCTGGTTCTTTTTTTCCGCGAAAAGTGCAGAGTATTAAAAAATGGCAGAAGAAATGCAGCTAGCTGTATCATCCATGATCTCGTATCCAAATTACTGGGCTCATAACAACCTAGACATAAGACGACTGCTGGTCTCTTGTTGCATCAAGGTACCTAGTACACCCTGTGCAATGTTCTGCTATGATGGTTTGTCTAGCTAGACATAGAACTCATAGTTTTAGATTTTATCCGCAGAATTCCATGTAATTTATATGACATAGATGCCCCAGCCCCAGCGTGTGTGTGCGTTATGATCCCGTATTTCACCACAAAAATAGATTTATTTGCATCTTCTGAACCTAAAGATTCAAACTTTCATATTTCATATTCTAAGGTACATTGTACAATGCCTTGCTATCGTTGCAGATCACTTATTAAAGGTGCAGTTCGCGATATTTCCAATGTCCAGTGTTCATGCAACTGTCTCAGCATGACGATATTTAGTGAATATTCCCCTATATCCCTTTGTCAGAGCTATTTGTGGGAGTGCTACCCCAGCTGGTGCAACAGCTCACTTGACATGCCGCTAATTCCAATATCACTGATTAGACTACGTCACCTGACCTAATATCATTTGATATCCAATCTTCTAATGATATAAGTTGCACTTTCATATCACACAAAGGCGAGATAAAGATGTCGGTAATTCAGCTGGAATGCGCCAGGAATGTCACAATATTCTTCTATCGTTTTGGAACAACAAAATGTGGTCCACATTGAGTCGAGATCATGATTTTCAAGGCCAAAACTGTGTTTAATGGCTCGTACTGGTTTTCTGGGTATAACAAAACGTTAGAGTAATTTCAAGGTTTCATGGACTCCACAGTATTGTCTGATTGTCTGAGGCTGTATTCGGTGAATATTTATTGTCAGTTGTCTGTGATTATTTTGATTTCTATCAGAAAAATGTATACGAAGCCCGTATTATTGTCTGAAATTTCGAATGTTTGATTCGATTTATTAATGAGGAGGGGGTTGAGCGACATTTTGATTAAATTGTGATACGTGTTTCGATATGCTTCGACTCCTACACAAAATTATATCAATCTTGGATTGATGCATTGGGATGATCATGTTTCTACCACAAAGTCGGAAAAAACTCACATTTTGACTGGTAATGTGTATATATCTGTCTGGAATTGCCCGACAATTTCCTCTGAAATTGGTTTTTCATTGATTGTGAAATACTGAAATTGTGCCAGGCGCAACTACCTTGTCAAAATGAAAGTACATTATTTGTATATCTGGATAGGAGACTTGATGAGTTTTTAATGATTATCTATTATCGTTATCTCTCAAAACCAGAGATAAGAAAGAAACACTGTGTTTTGAACGAATTGCAAGTGCAATCGGTTTTACTCATTTCATATTGAATTGTAAAAACACCAACGTGACTTATAATCAAGTTTGAATAGGAAACTTAATTAAGTTTTCACCGTTACACCCTTTCAAGAGAGGGCTATAACGGGCTAGAAAGCTAGAATAATCCACTATTTCCCTCAAAACCCTCTAATATTGGTATATTTCTGCCTATAATAATTTACCTACAGTTCTGCCTGAAATCATTGTTCATGGGATGTATCACTTTCTGCCAACCACTATTGGAAGTCACTCGTGAGCCCTGTGAAAAGAGTAATTTATTACCAGATAGTCAGATAATTTAAATCTTCCCACGGTCATGTGTTATTTGAGACCTCCATTCATCACCACATACAATAGTGTGATTGGCAAACCAATAGTCAGCTAGGAGTGAAGTCATTGTCAGGGCTCAAAGTGGACAATTGGTGGCTGCTGCACGTGTTTCGTGTGTGGGAAATGTAATGCAATATATTGGTCCATGCGCAATGCAAATGTCGAATTGCATTTAATATTGGCCGGGGGCCATGTGATGCAACAGTGGGCCACTATGTCACTATGTGCATAGTCAATTGTGCCCAGTGAATCTAATATGTCGCAAATCCTATGATTTTACATGTTTATCTTCCATAAGACACAATACGCGTGAATGATTTAGACTCATCAGAAGACATTCTGTAGAAATTGCACATACCCTGATGACAATCCTTGCTTTTGCAGAAGACTGGACATATAACTATATAAGCTATTAATAAATCTGAGCTACAGACTTTCATTTGGACTGGCATTGGGGCTTTTTCATGTTCTGTGTTTTTCTGCTTGGATGCAAATTGCAGTCACGTTCGTTGTGCAAGAAGTAGAGCAGATGGAGTGAGTTGGGAGTGAAACCTTGTGCAGATGAGTATTGAGTAGGGGGCACTGATCTGTGTAAGTGGAGTGGGGGGCACGGGGGCACTGGGGTGTGTAATGCAATATGTTACTGTGTATGAGTGCGTCCACACATACACATTACACTCCAGAAATAGGCGCTCCTAGGTCCTAAATTCATCACTTTAAGCTATGATAATGACGTCATCACTATAGCCAATTAACATGAGCCTTATCATACACATACACACATTCTATGCTCACATTTTCCTGCTACTGAAAGGTGATATAATACCAAGATGTAATATTTTCACTCATAATAATGTTACGTGTAATATTTTATGCACCATAGCCCGGCCCATAGGCCTTGCAAAATGCATACTATAATACACGGACAATACATTATCGTTGCTGACTGCTGTACCAAGTAGGTAGGTAATAGGTATATTGGGCCTTTGTAGCCTAGCCTAAAACAGAGGCGAACTTTAAATTTTTCTTGCAGTATGTGATTCTCTGGTTTTTAATTGGGATAATTTATGAATTTTCATGGAGAAGCCTAGGAGGACAGCTATGCCCATTGCCAAATAATATTGTTCAGGTATATTAAGGTACGATTATTTGAATATTTAAACAATTCACCAAGTGAGAAGTATACAATTAAAACTTGTCGACCCAGTGTAAATTATGCAATTAAATAATATGTACACACACGAATTTAGTTGAGAATTTTAACCTATGACAGTATGGCCCAGGTATGCCTATTCACATGCAAACAATGGTTGAAGGTTCTCTGGAAACATCAGGTGGTAGACAATGACGTCATTATCATAGCTCAAAGTATGTACCTAGAGGAAGGTAAAACGTCTAGTTTTCGGGTGCGACTCTCAGTATTTACACTCAACATTCATACTTCATTCTGTATGCATTTGACGCTGTCTGGAAGAATCCGAGTTCTGATAGTCGACGGATGAAGTAAATATTAATTAATTACGCAATGGTTCATATTCCTTATCAGCTTATCATAATATCACTTGGAGTACTTGGCGGTAATTAATTTCCGTTAATCGTTTGCCTACACCACTTCACCCTTCTCAGATACTTAACACTGATTAGCCAGCGTGCTCAGTATGTTATGATTTGTGAATACTGGCGAGCTCAAAACAGACAGCTTATCGTCAGCAAACACCTACTCTTTGAGCTATGATAATGACATCATCGTAACCGCCTGTATCTTGCGTACATGGTAAAAACACGTCTGCTGTTGCTGCTGCCACTCCAGTTTTTGAAACACATTTTAACAGGGTCTACAACATACACTCAAAGCTGAACTATCACAGGGGCTGCAATTTGATACCACCCCGTTAAACGTCAAGTTAGACACTGTCGTCAACAAATTATTTAATCTGACTTGGGATTTCCTGTGAGACGCTAATTTGTCAAATTGTTGGGATACAGGATGATCTTCAGTATGATGTTAATAATTTCACGGATGGGTGGTTTTATCATTGTGTAGCATACAGTTAAGTTAATTAATGTCTGTAAGTTAGGGGGGGGCAACCCCCATAAACCCCCATAAACCCCCGGTGGATATCGAAAAATGGCAAATGGGGGTTTAATTTTTGGGGGTTTATGGGGGTTTGATTTAGTTAAATTTTGCTGTTTGCGCATTTTCGAACCTTTCCTAAAATGGTACCATTTTCGGCCATTTTTTGAAATGGTACCATTTTTTTGTTGACAATCTTAGACCCTTTTTTGAAATGGTACCATTTTTTGTTGGCGATTTTCAAGCCTTTTCTGAAATGGTACCATTTTTTGTTGACGATTTTTGGCCCTATTTTGAAATGGTACCAATTTTCATTGAAGATTTTCGACGTTTTTCTGGAAAATTAAACCCCCATAAACCCCAAGTGGATATCGAAAAAGGCAAATGGGGGTTAAATTTTTGGGGGTTTTAGGGGGTTGCCCCCCCCCCAGTTAACAGTTTCAAGTCAATGTTCTGATTAATTAGAGACATAGATTAGAATTAGTATCACACCAATTAATTAGAAACCTATTGACGGATTTATGTCACTAATCGCAATTCGCATTGCATTTAATGGTCTGTCCAAGTGTCACTGAAAAAGTGATATGGGTGCGGCAACTGGTCGTGACATCAGTCATTACCGGTCAATTAGAGCTGCTAATTATGTTTCTTTGTAGGCTTTGCATACACAGGAATTATCTGACTATCGTTGTATTCTACTAAGTCAACTCAGGCTATACAATTTACACCAGCAGAAAATTGACAAATGTAGCTCTATTTTGAGAAGAAAATAATTAAGAAGTTAAGCCAACATATGTCATCAATTTCCTAGCTGTTTTTGAAAAATAGAATTACACTCAAACATTATTAAAACCTAGGGAAAGTTTTTATTGCAGAGTTGCAGGACCATTTCATGTAAATTTCAGCATTGTTTCAGATATATATCTAAATAGTCAATTAAATAGTCACTTAATCATTTCAGGACTTTTTAATGAAACGCCTGGTTAGTATTAAACCCATGCTCCCCTCAGGACTGCCAGTCGTTACAGAACTTCAGAGAAGCCATCAGTACGGGGCTGGGGTACGGTATAAAGGAGTGTGGGACCCAGTTCTCAGAGAAGAGGTGGAATTGTCACACCAATAAGAAGTACCCTAATCTCTTCGGGAACATCGTTAATAAAGGTAGGAGACATTCACTTTACTTCAAATACCATTAGTACTGGCAGTAGGATAGATCTAATATAATTCGATGGTAAATTCAGTAAATGTTGATGAACTGGTTTGATTTCCAAGATACGAACTTCTTGTACGTTCGTTGGCAATGGGATTTGATTTGATGGTTATGAGGTTGATGTATCATGATTTTTGAATCTGTAGTCCGGCTAAAAAGCCAAACAGTCTGAC
This sequence comes from Beroe forskalii, assembly GCA_011033025.1. Taxonomy (NCBI): domain Eukaryota; kingdom Metazoa; phylum Ctenophora; class Nuda; order Beroida; family Beroidae; genus Beroe; species Beroe forskalii. The sequence continues at coordinate 871 of WFMF01000844.1, read as the reverse complement.
TTATTTTGTGCGCTACACGTCCTTACAGACCTTAACTTCAAAGCATGAGCCCTAATGACGCACTATTGAGCACGTACTATTGAGCACGTCCGTTACAGTTATAGCTAATTTGAAATCAGTGAGTTTAGTAAACTCGTACAGTGATACTCTCCGGGTTATTAACTAATTACTTCAGCTGCAGTCAGCACACGTCACTCCTCATTTAGGTACGCCTATAATAAAATGCTTTTCGCCCTTTCAACACGATGCATGTAAATTAGAATAGCAATAACTCTGATAAATTAACTAGGTTTGTTTATTATAATTATTAAAATAGTGCAGGTAGAATATATAATTTTGCCGCTGGTTTTCATCAGAGCGTACTACTTTAGTGATGCCTGGTAGCCTGGAACAGGAGGGAAGTTTCTCTAATTAAGCAACTTTTTAGTACATGACACAAGTACCGTACAAGTACATACACTCAGCCGGATATAATATAGCTTTTATATCTGACTGTAGGAATAAGAAGGCGTTCAAGATTATCATTATCAGAGTTTCATAATTAAAATCTTTAAAAAAGATCAATGAATAAAACGCAGAGATTTTCATAAATTTATATATTCGATACAACTATTGTATTCTCCAGAAATAAAATATCGCAAAGCATTGATAATGCCGCGATGTTTTCTTTTGCTATTGTTGGATGCACATTGACAGTCTCTAATCATGTACAGCTAGTGCAATATATAAAGCAGCCTCGACTCCTCCTCCCTAAGATCTTGCAATGGACCATTGATCGTCTGTGTAAATCCTCCTCCACAACCTCCCTCCTCCTCCTTCTCCTCCTCCTTCCCTCCAGCTCTCTGTCTCCCCTGCTTTCCAACACACGTGT
>WFMF01000843.1:0-36244 GCA_011033025.1 Beroe forskalii | reverse complement strand
AATGCCTTTAAAAGCCCTAATGAAATACTCCCCACAAAACAATATGAAACGCTTTGAGCAAAGTGGACATTGGACAATGACACACAGTCACCCTCCCCATTCCCACTACTACTAAACGGGGGACGGATCTGCGAGAGATCCAGACGCCCCCTCATCCCCTCTACTCAACTAAGATTTAATCTGCTGCTCCAGTGTCACGTCATTATCATTGGTTGCAATGACAAACTGGTAAAGTTGAAAAGACAGAAATAAAGATATTGCATTATTCAAAATTTCACAATCATAAGCAGGGAGCCGAGTAAAGCAAGCTTGAATTAATCGAAGATTTTAATAATTCAAAAGTTCAGATTTCATAACGTCGCCTCACGTGGCCTCGCATCGCCCACCATGCGGGGCTATCGAGGCACTGCTATTGGTTGAAATTGTCACGTGAAATTTTTTGACAGAAATAGTATCTCCTGCACCATAAAGTGAAAAAATAAGAGCGTTATTGGTCGGCTGATATCATCTCGTAGCTTCGCCCGTCGCCACTCGATAATATCAGCCGACCAATAACTACTCATAATTTACATGTTTTGTACATTTAGTGTGTCCGAGATGTGCCCCAGAGTGCCCCAGGTAATTGTGCCCAAATGTGCCCCAGATGATTCTTGTGCCCAAGTGTGCCCGAGATGTGCCCCAGGGGGTCTTCCATGAAACAATCGTCTAAGAGTACTCGTAGCACTTACGAATAAGGTACCAATTTTACGAATACTTTCCAAGAGTGTACATGAAACATTCGGACCGTGTTTAGACGATCCGAAAATATCATGCGCACTGTCCACGAACACTGATTTACGACTACTCTCTGATTTACGAATACTCTCTCGCATAGTCACGTGTAATGAACACCAACCAATAGGGTTTGAGTATTTCTCACGCACTTACGCAGTTCTGCATTTGAGAGCGGGAGAGTACACTCATTATTCCTTATATGGAAACTTGTTTTGGTATGAGTGTTACATGTTTTGAGTATAGCTTTTTCATGTACCTATTTGTAGTGTTGCCTTCTAGTTTGCTGCTTCGTTCACTGTTCAGCGTTTTCTGGTTCTACTGTCGACCGTCTTCATCATGTTCGTGCTTTTATGCTTTTAAATTTTGAATGTTCCATTCAGGTGTCAATTCTTTATTTATACCAATTGTTCAATTTCTGTGTTCAGCGTCTAGATTTAGCCGAATTTTACAAAATGGTGTTTACCGTGATGTATTCCAAAATTTTAGAAACGTTTGGTTCTGTTGTAGGTAGGAACATTTCAATGATATCGGCTATTTCCGCTTTGATAACATGAAACATAAGTGATTATATTGCTTCGATAGCCCGTGTACCTTCCTATTTGATCTAAATGTGATGTTATAGGTACCTTATGTTTTTGTTTGATTTTAAATGCAATGGTAAAGGCACAGTTTTTGCTTGAGCATTGATGTACATTGTACAGTTTCAGTGAACTGTGAACGCACCTCGATTCTTTTATTCAGTTTCAATCGCAGGGTTGAAAAATTCATACTCCTGAGACTTGAACCTGTACAGTATTTGGTCGTAGATGCGTATGAACTACACATTTAGACATTTAAGAATTAAGTTCAATAATGATCATGCTATCTTGATAGTCCAGTAGTTCACATAGGCACTTGACAACTGATCCATATTACTCGTGATCGTTTATGGCAAACAAATTTTTGGTACTTTTTCAATCTAGAGCATCATGACTGAACTACCCCCAATTATAGAATAGAAATGAAAGGCGATCATTGTGACTTGATAGATACAAGCATATCGAGGGCATGTCAATTTGTCAACAATCATCGTTTCAAGTCACGCAAGAGGCTGTCATTTCACGTTTTATCATCATTTCCAAATCATTTTGCTTTGAATAAAATTATTTAATGTGGATTATGTGGTAAATTTGGAGGTTGGACTTGGGAGCCGCAATGCTCTAGATGCCACTAAACTCAAAATATTTCATAAAATACCGTGCCGAAGTCCAACTCTACCATCAACTTATTGAGGAGAAATGGGTCAAGAGTATTCGTAAGACCCCTCCAGAGTGGTCGTAGGATTTTTCGTAAGTTGGCACAATTTACGAACTGACTTAGGAGTAATCTTTGACTTACGCACACTCTTATTAGGGTCACGCACCCTCACGCAGTGAATCACGCACACTTAAGAAGGATTTTAGGGAGTACTCGTAAATGTCCAAGAGTAATCGCAAATCGCTTCACTTAAGAAGAAGGGTCCTAGTTTCATGGACAAAATTCATGTAGAGTATTCGTAAATGTCACGTGAAAGTGTTCGTAAGTGTGTCAAAATGCGTTCATGGAAGACCCCCAGGTGTGCCCCGAGTTACCGTATCTTTTCAAGCATTTTTGCACTCTTGTTTTTTTATGACTGTTTACCGCATAGACTTGGTGTTGACCTCAGTTTTAACTTTTAATTCTCCCTCATAAAATTTGTGTGCGCACCACCATTGGTAGTTTTAAAGGGGTGATATATCGATAATTATCACACCCTAATTTTATCCACGGGAGTGTGATAGTGATAATCACAACAATATGATAGTATAGTATGATAACTAATATAAATTTAAGTCAGCCAGGACAAAGTACAATAAGTTAAGCTAAGGAGCTGCCTGCCCCGTACTATCCCACTGGGAGGGATAGTATTAGCAGTCCCCTCCTCCCCTCCTATTGGCAGAATCACTCTCGTCACCGTTCATAAAAGATCACCAGCAGATCATACAAAGACGAGCAGCAATTCAATGCATAATCACGATGGTCAGTGGTATGAACAATTGGTGGGCATATCAAAGGGACATAGCTCTGTGGTATTGAGGAGGGCATATCTTCACAAAAGGACAAAGCAATCGCCTTAATAATCTCACTAAGCTAATTGATGCTAGCCCCACTGAACTCTTTGTCCTCCTAAATTGCATTATCTAAGGCGGGTAAATATAAAACCCGATTGGCATTTGATTTAAATTCGGCTTCTAGGACGAATCTCCTCCGTACCCTCGAACAAGCCTGCTCTCCTATATTTGAGCCATCCCTGCTCCAAGGATCGACCGAGGGGCAGATTTCTGACCGAGGCTGAGGGAAACTACGATCTCAAATTTTGACCGAGGCCGGAGCCTCGGTGCCCTGATTTGCACCGAGGCCGAGGTCGAAGCCGAGGATTTCAGTGAATATTTTCAACAATTTGAACGGATCACTACAACTGCACCATTTTGTTGGAAAAATTCAAAACTAATTGATATTGTTCAGGTTTACTAGGTGGACCGTAATAATGCATTATTTGTACTTATCATTCTTCATATCTGGTTGAAAGCACATTCCCCTGCACGGAACCTGAATGTTCATAGAAAGAAAGAATACCTATAAAGCTATAATACAAGACACAGGCTCAGAACATTAGGTCTGAAATGCACCTGTCAATGGGTCAAAGGGGTGGATACTTAAGACGTTTAGATTAGATTAAATTGGTGCCTCAATAATAGGATTTTATTTTTGGATTTTAATTCAATTCTTGCCTTTTTTTGACGAGACTGGTCGAAAAAAACAGCAGGGATCTGGGGACGGCAGCCCCCGGAAGCCAGACGTTCGGATAAGATTGAAAATTCGTGCCTCAACAGGATTTAATTAATTGCACTTCAATGTATGCCTATTTTCACCTTACTTGAACACAATTCCCCCAGTGAAGCATTAATGTAAATGTAGAATTTGGTCGGCTGATATCCGTGGAATCGCTTTCATTATCTTAACAGTCCATATCGTGCCGTATTGAGGTTGCTTGCCGCAAGCAAAGACCGTAGGACTAGTGCTAGTCTGACGCTAAACCAGAACAAGACACGTTAGATTGAATCAGATGCTTGACATGCAATGGACCAGCGTTTGGCCAAAGAGGACCCGGGAACAAGGGTCGATGCCTTATAATTTTGTTCCACAGTTCATGAGATTCTCCTTTATCATCCTTCTATTTACCTTTCTTTCTGCTGTTGGAACCAACGCATACACTCAGAATGGTAGGCAACTTACTTCGATACTTCAAAACTTTACTCAGTACCTACCAACTTACAATGGAACCAGAAATCTTTCTGGAAGTGCAAACTCTATTTGGATACAAAAATTTCGTAATATATATAACAGCATGTAATAGTGTACTGTGTAATGATATCCTAAAAAAGTAGAACATGGTTTGATGTATGAAAAGTACAAACACGAGCACTATCCCTCAGGAGTGACCTGTGGGTTGTTGTGGGAGGGTGGCTGTGGGCCCCGGGGGCCGGAAGTTAAAATTTCAGAGAATAACACTGGCACCTCAGTAGCAGACTGCAGGGCACAGTGCAAACAAGTTACCGACTGTGAAGTGGTTATCATACGCAACTCTAACTTTGCGTGCTACTTCTACCGCAAAGAAGCAGTAGATGTTTGTTTGAAAAATGAGGACTCGAACTCAGCTCTAGTCTTTACAACATACTCGGTCAATGAGTGTTTCGGTATGTCGCTATCTTGTTAACTTGTTAATCACGTCATATCTTGAAATATCATTATTATGAAGGAAAGAGGTACTTATTACAATCGACAAAGTTGCGACTAACGCATAACTGACACGAATTAATTCAAAACTTCGCGTTTTTGCAGATCAGAAGTAGAAAAAAAGAAAAGCCGGTTACTGTAACTTAATTATAACGTTTTCATATATTGAATTTAGGTTTTAGATTCTTCGTCATCAGTATGCATAAGTGCAAAACATGATAGTAATTGAAAAAAATAGTGTTATAATAATATCATTTAAATAATGTAGCATGAAATAATGCTAATAATTGATAGTATAGTAGTATTAAAATGTCATTATAAAACCTGACTAGGAAATAGTATACCTACCTAATGTCCTAATACTCTAATAATAAACTGAAAAATGATATATGAAAAGGATACACACGAGCACAATTCTTCAGGAGAAACCTGCGGGTTGCTGTGGGAGGCTGCCTGTGGTGGACCCCGGAGATCGGAAGTTTACCTTAATCAAAACTTTGGCACCTCAGTAGCAGACTGCAGGGCACAGTGCAAACAAGTTACCGACTGTGAAGTGGTTATCATAGGCAACTCTGACTTTCGCTGCTCCTTCTTCCGCAAAGAAGCAGTAGATGTTTGTATAAAAAATACTGACCTAGTTGGAACTCGTACAGCATATTCTGTCAATGAGTGTGCCGGTATGTCTCTATCTTGCTTATCACATCACAATTCACATCTTATGATGAATGGTGATAATTCATTTCATATTCTGACGACATATTGAATGTTTGGCAATATCAGGCGCTGGCAAGCCCCCACGTTGCATACTTTCTTATATCATGGGTTTCACAATAAAGAACCCTTTTAACCGCCGCGGACATCACAACGATATCCTTTTTGAGTTTTTGGTCTTTGTAGAAATACCCAGTACTATACACTATACATTTAAAGCTTATCAGTTGCTAGTTCAATACCAAAAATTCGGGTGAGAGGGCTACCCAAATCTTTGGTACAGTATTTTTGACTTGAAGCAACAAATTCTAAGTTGATTACTAAAACACCCAAAATATTTACATGTGATTAGATCACATGCAAATATTTTGGGAGTTTTAGATCATCTAATGCGATTCTAGCAGGAATAAACTTATTATTATTATTGTCATCAAAGCTGAAACTCCAGTTACAAGCCTTCATAAAATGGACGGCAAGTATTGCAGGTAATTTTGCTGCTATTCAATTCATATAATTATATTTATAAGTATTTACTGTGGTCATAAAATAAACCAACTTTCAAACATCAGATATTCCGTATTCGTAAAGAAAAATTTGTTTCTAAGTTTCTAAAGTTTCTTGTTTTAATGAGTACTTTATAATTTAATAATTCAATTATATAGTAACTTCACGCGGAATTCAGGTGTATTGATTTGCCGCAGTAATTAGATATTTTACGCGGAATTTAGAAGTAGAGATTCAAGCAGGATGTAGTACTTCAATGACAGGAAGGAGGACAGGTAGAAGGGCTGGTAGGAGGATGAGTGGGAGTAACTTCTGACAATAGAAAAGCGTTTCTAAGTTGTTGTCAATAATGTTCTATTATACAAGTTCAAATGAACACTTAAATACAAATTCACATCTTCTTGTTATGACTTCAATATCTGACTCTTGTTGTGACTTCGGTATCTGATGATCTTTGCTGTAACACCGTTAAACACCGTTTCCCAATGAACTCATCCAATGTTTGGGTTTTCGTACAGCATACGCACGATACTATGAGAACATCACGTAATTCGTGAATGAGAGAGAAATGCGAAATTACGAGCTCGAAAGCTTGAAACAGGAAGTGAAACAAATCCCCACCAACAAACTTGAGAGAACATTTTAGTAAAACTAAAATGTTCTCTGCGTTTATGTCGGCTAGGTTTCGTAAACCGATATAATTATTTTATACAGGCCTTCCCATCTCGAATTTCATTCTCAACATATCATGATGATCCAAATTCATCATTTTACGCATTATTTGCATACTTCCTTGTCAAGTGCCAAGCATTAATTTGCTTGAATTGAACATCCTCTAAATTGAAAATATTCTTTAAGAACGACTGTTATGATCTAACAGGACTTTGAAATTGACTAAATAATTTTAGCCTTCTTGCTTCTCCATCGAAGTAGTCTTGGTAATTTTTCCAAGTGAGCCAGTTGTCACTACGTCCAACCCGAATGCATTCTTCATTCGTTTTCCTGAGCAACTCCCAAAATTGCGTTAATCAGCAATATCTGATAATCTGACATGTCAGGTACTTGTATAAATACCGAGATCAGTACTTCTTCCTCCGACATGATAACCAGAGCCTACCACCTCCATCTATCTATCTATGTAGCCAAATCCACCATAGTCTTACTCACTGCCGGTGGTACGTGCACGTATCTGATTACAAAACAACAACGGTAGGTTGAGTTAAAAGCTGAAATAAAGGTTAGTTTATCACATGTTAAAATGCGATAAATTGCTAGCGTAATAAATCTTTCTACACTAATTAATTCATACTGCATCATACTAATACGAAGTTAATTAACCTATTCCTCCGACGTCGTTAATATTAATGAGCAATAGATAAAATAAATTCAAATGATTCAGTGGATAACTAGATTGAAAGAAAGCGTAGCCAGGAACACTCCCTTATTTCTTCTTTTTCTTCGGAGATACCGAAAAACCGAATTTTTTCGGTGGTTTCACCCGAGGTCTGAGGTTATAAGATGTTTTAGTCCTTGTGGACTCATCTTTGCTATTCGAGACATCAATGGAGCTGGAAGGTCCGCCAAGTACCTTAGTCGAAGTTCCCTTCGACTTTTTTCCATGATTCTCGATATCTTTTAAGTTGACTCTGGTGTTTATTTCACCGAAAGTCATCTTATTTTTACCACTGTTCGGGTCAGCTTTGCTCCCACAGGGTTTGTCATTATTATTCCTGACTCCCGACTCAGAAGGAATTTCTTCCAAGTTTTCTAGAGCATCCAAGAATTCCGAATCTGTAGGTTCCTGAATTTCAGAACCATTCTGTTCGGCACCCTCGTTTTCCGTCACGTCATTTGTGACGTCAGTCGCGACTTCAGTTGAGCTTTCAACTGTTGACTGATTTACAGAGGACTCCGGAGCCACGCCCCTTTGCCTCCTTGACCGTATTCGCTCGCTTCTTCGAGGCATTTCGTGATCTAGACTAGTCACCATACGATACTCTTCCTCCGATGAGGAAGACGAATTTTTTCGTCGCTGTACTGCACTTCGTGTACTGGGGATAGGTGTTCGTTTTCGAACAAAATCCTGTGTCTTGTAATACTTATTCGGTTTGAATAATTTCATTTTTGAAACATTAACCACTTTCATTAGCCCATTAATATCGACTATGTAATTGTGATCACTAATCTTTTGTGTCACTTTGTAAGGGCCTTCCCACTTTTCAGCATATTTATGCTTTCCCCACAATTTGAGGATAAAACACAGATCACCTTCATTGAACTGTGGACAATACACGTGTTTATCATACTGTTTTTTCATATATTTAGCACGCTTCATACTAGTATCACGCACTTTGCGTGTGACATCGGCTATTTCTTTATAGAAACTGTAGGCTTGATTTTTAGCCGAGATAGAAATGTTATTATCATTAATTAACACTGAATCAAGTCTATCATTATCATTTATGAATAGATCACGTGGCATTCGTAACTCTCTATTGAATACGAGAAAGTTCGGAGAGAAACCCGTCTTAGCACATGCAAGACTGTTCAGACAGAATACTATGTATTTCAAGTATACGTCAAAATCATCCCATTGATTTTCTGACAGTGTCGTCCTGAAACACTGATTCAACTTGCGATTATTCGCTTCAGCCTTACCATTGGACTGAGAAAATTTTGGTGTAGTTTTGACATCCTTTATGTCAAACGCTTTCATCACTGCTTTCCAGAGATGACTAGTAAAAGCTGATCCCAGATCATGTCTGATTTCCTCTGGGACACCGTGTTTCAGTATCCAATGTTCCAAGACAGCCTTGACACTTTCATTAGTGTCTGTAGACTTGACAGGTACGCAGACTAAATAATTAGAATACATATCTACCATTGTTAGAATCGCCACAATTCCTCTCGAATTTGACTTTCTATTTGGAATTAAGTGGTCAATTGCCACTGCCTGATTAAATTCAGTATAAATATTCGGTCTCATCGCCGCTCTATTATACTTTTGAGGTTGCTTAGCTCTTGCACACTGCAAGCAACTAGCAATATACAGTTTAAACTCCTTTTTGAGTTTGTAGAAGTAGTACCTTCTGAGGCACTGCTCAATACATGCTGCTGCTCCAGCATGGCACGTTGCCAAGGTATCATGGCATGTATATATTATACGTTCTACCAGGGTGCAAGGAATTACAATTAAATCCCTATACTTACCTGTTTTGGGGTTGACCCATTTACGATACAGCACACCGTCTTTGTACTGTAGAAGCTCAAAACTCCTCCAATAGTGACAGAGTTCGCTCGGCTCCGCCCTATGATTGATTTTATCGGGCTTTTTCCCGTCTTTCAACCATTGGATAACAGTTGATAATACCGTGTCATTTAGGTATTCCCGCCGTATATCTGTCTTAGTGACAGGTACACTCTTATCGGATTGAGTTACAGTCCGAATTTTAGTCAGACCATCGTTTTGATCTGTCTGCGTGGAGTTTTCCTTGAAAGTCGTATCGTACTGATAACGACTCAAGAAGTCAGCAGTGTTCATTTCTGCTGATTTTCCCGATATGTGCTTAATTTCAAAGTTGAAATTAGCCAAATCAGCTAGTCTTCGCTGAAAAAATGAATTTTCATTTTTGAAAATTCGCTCCATTGACAAGAGAGCAGCACAGTCTGTATAGACTGTGAATTTAGTCCCTTTGAGATAGAGTTCCCAGTACTTTAGAGCTCCATGGAGTGCGATCAGCTCCAGTTTAGTAGCACCCATCTTTTGCTGGTGCTTAGGAACAGCTCTGGACCAGTAGGCAATAATACGCCTCTTACCGTCTAAACATTGAGACAGCGTAGCACCCTGCCCCTTTTTAGAGGAATCCACTGTCACGTGATAACTCTGATGTTTATCAGAAATATCAGGGACGGCTAGAATTACATCCCTTGACAGCGCTGCTTTCAGGTTTTGAAAGCTATTTTGACACTCTTTGGTCCACTCGTATTTAACCCCTTTTCTTAAAAGGTGGTAGAGGGGTGCAGCCATTTCTGCAAACCCTTTTATGAAATTACGATTATAATTCATAACCCCAATAAATTTTTGCAGTTTTTTAACTGTATCAGGAGCTGGAAGGGTTTGGATCGCCTTGATCCTATTCTCATCGATTTGAATACCCTTTTTACTGACCATATGACCGAGAAAACGTGTTGTTTTCTGGAACTTCCTGGTTTTAGCTCCACTGAGCTTCAATCCTCCCCACGTTAGCCTCTCTAAGATAAGTCTTATGTATCTTAGATGACTGTCGATGTCTTTCGACCATACCAACATATCGTCAACATATAATATTAACGTTTCGAATGGGATTCCTGAAAATAGTAAATTTAAACATCTACTAAAACTAGCACTGGAACTTTTGTGCCCCTGAATAAGTCTAGTTGACATATACCGATTACCTTTATAGGTAAAAGCTGTCAGATTCTGACTCGATTTTTCGAGACCGATTTGTGTGAACCCTGACTGAAAATCAAAACTCGAAATCCATTCACAATCAGTGATTCTATCAAATATTTCCTTTATTCTAGGAAGTTCATAGCAATCCTGTATTGATTGACTAGACAAAGCTCTGCCGTCCTGTACAAATCTGAATTTCGATTCGCCTTTAGGATTTGGTTTTGCTACCAAATATACCATGCTGTTCCATAGACTATATGGGCATTTCGTGATTTGATCACTTTTGATCATGTTTTCAATCTCGAGATCCATTTGTGGTTCCATTTTGTAACTCACACTTCGAGATGGAATCCATTTGGCGACATAATTTGGTTTCAAATCAATTTTCGCCTCATAGAATGTAACTTTCCCGAGATCAAATCGATTTCTTGCAAAGCAGTGACTGAACTCAGTAATGAGTTCCTTAAGTCTAGATTTATCTCTAGCTGGAATCGCCATTTCGTCAATTTTGAGCTGCTTGTGCAACTCCTCCGGATTTTCCCATTTACCCTTCTGGATAAATGCATCGACAGTGTCTGCATCTGGCAGTCTACTCAGCCGGTGGTGCGTGTTATTATGCTGTTCATGTTTAACACGATACACACTTTTCAATGTGTCATTATTTTCATAACACACCGGTTCAAGAAATGCAACCACTTCATTACGCCTTATTATGACGTCGTGTGGCAGTACATTGACGTAATGTACTGGAATCATGTTTTGATTCGAGTAAACCAATGACCCCGTAATGAAAACACCTGTTTCATTAGTGAGCTTATTGCTCGCTTCAACGATCCCTTCATAATTGTTATTACAATTACGAATAGCCATTTTGCCCTGTAAGTATCCAGCAGAGTTTGCAGGTAGTGTTACAGTTTTGTTACACCTAATTTTACACCTGTTATTTAGGCGTTTAGGTTTATCAAAGAAGTTATCCTCGCCTCTTGGAGTGATAATCCTCTTACTTGGAATATCTATACTTGCATGCACTCTTCTTAATACATCCATTCCAATTAGAAATTCGTTTTCTATGTGTTCACATAGAACGAAAGTGTGTTCTATTTTAGAACCTCCCACAGTGACAGGTAGTCTTATTTCACCCTGCACCGGTACTATCTTGTTATTCAAGCCAGCAATCATCGTATTTGTTGATCGCACTCTGGACACCAAATTATTATGTTTTACAAAGCAAGTGTTAACTAAACTTATGCTAGCTCCTGTATCTATTAACAGGTTTACTGGAACTGCCAAGCATTTGGAGTTCACTATTATCTGATTTAGATTCTGCTGTGCCACCCTGCCTACTCTTCCTTTTTGGAAGGAAACCTCTGGAGCTGGGTTCGTTTTGACCCTTGTCCTCCTGGGAGTAGCAAAGTGGCTATTTAGTTTAAATTCGAGTTCCTGTTACTCCCAGAGAAGCTATTTCCTCCAAAAGAGTCGTTTTTCAGAAACCGGCACTCCCGTTTGAAGTGTCCATTCTTATTGCAATTCCAACAGCGTGCATTGGTATTGCTATTATTAGGTCGGTTATTTGACCAATTATCGCTATTTCGATAACTGTTCCATCGTCCGTTTTGACGTTGGAAATTTCGAGAGCCACTTCTGCTCCGTGATGATCCAGGCGATCTTGAATCGAAGCTTCTATCACTGTGACGTCTGTCACGTGACCTGCTTTGTCTTTCAAAGCTTCTACTATGGCTCCCTTTTCTGGATGATTCCAATCGTTGAGAATCATTTTCATCCGTCAATCTAGAATCTGATTGATTAAATGTTACATTTGATTCTTTGAGAATCGACGTGACTTCTGGTTTCTCATTGACCAGTTCCTCTACTTTCTCTAGTCTTTTTGCATAGAGAACTGCTTCTTCGAAGCATTTAAATGATTGTTCATTTAGACGCCTCTTGATGTAAGGGTCTTTCACTCCCCTGTAGAATGTAAGGGATGAGTTTTGCTCAGCCTCTATTTCATCAGGGAAAGCTATGAAGGCTTTTTCCTTCAGTCGAAATGCATAATCATCTATGCTCTCGTTTGCAAGTTGTTTGCACTCTAAAACTTCATTTTTTAGAATTGTGCACTCCTGTCCGTATATGACAGCTTTGTAAATTTCACAGAATATCTGTGAGTTGGCTTTTTCACCATCTGTCATTCTAATTGAAGACAGTTTAGCGTAGGTTTCTTCATCTACGTTCTGAAGAAACAACAGATTTAGCTGTTCATTTTCCACTTTTGTGATTTCGATATATTGTTTAAATCGTTCACAAAAGCGGGCGAAGTTTTCCCCCTTCTTGAAGCTTCTTAGCTTCAAGTCCGGTTTAAAATTTAACCTTCTAGGTTCCTCAGGTCGAGGATTTGATTCACCAGATTTTCCAGGAATCAATTTCTCTAATTCTGTTTCAATTAGAGCTTTTTCCTCCTTATTGGCTTCCAATAGGAGTTTATCTAGGGACTCGATGAGTTCACTAGATTCCTTGCTGAGGGCCATCCGATTTTTGTCAGGCTCCACTTGTTTTAATGGGTACTTTATAATTTAGTAATTCAATTATATAGTAACTTCACGCGGAATTCAGGTGTATAGATTTGCCGCAGTAATTTAGATGATTTACGCGGAATTTAGTATTAGAGATCCACGCAGGATGTAGTACTTCAAGGAGAGGAAGGAGGACTGGTAGTAGGACTGGTAGAAGGACTTCTGACAATAGAAAAGCGTTTCTAAGTTGTTGTCAATAATGTTCTATTATACAAGTTCAAATGAACACTTAAATACAAATTCACATCTTCTTGTTATGACTTCAGTATCTGACTCTTGTTGTGACTTCGGTATCTGATGATCTTTGCTGTAACACCGTTAAACACCGTTTCCCAATGAACTCATCCAATGTTTGGGTTTTCGTACAGCATACGCACGATACTATGAGAAACTGATTTATTGTTAACTATTCCTCCTATCTTCAAATTGACATTTCGGGCATTGGAGTTTCTACCAGCTTCTTTGCTTTCATGCTAGAGAACTTTTTCATTACTTTTTAATGGAAGATTTTAAAATTTTCAATTTTATACTTGAATTGGTATTAAAGCTCATAAAAATAAATTTCATATAAGATGAATGAGCATTCGATTATTTCAATTTCACAACAACTTGTTGTTTCACTGCCTTTCCTACTTTAATAGCAATTTAAGCAGACACTGCCTATACTCCTATAGCTCCTAATGTTATTTACCCCACAATATCAATATGCAACAGCATGGTTTGAATGGACAATGACACACAGTCACCCTTCCCATTCCCACTACTACTAAACGGGGGACGGATCTGCGATCCCACAACTACTCGACTAAGATTTAATCTGCTGCTTCAGTTTCACGTCATTATCATTGGTTACAATGACGAACTGGTAAAGTGCAGTGGAGAAGACAGAAATAAAGAAATTGCATTATTCAAACTTTCATGAGCATAATCACCGATTATTAATCAGGGAGCCGGGGAAAGTAAGCTTTGAATAAATCGAGGATTTTGATTATTTATAAGTCGCACACAAATGACAAGACCGATCCTTAGCAGAGCGGGGGAGATTCGGGTACTAAGTTGCAGACACAGGGCCGGTGGGTGGGTCTATTTTTCCCTCGAATGTTGTTTAGTACTTGGGTACTAAAATACGTGGTCATCAGCTGGAATTTGAAAAATCAGTTGGTACCTGGGTACTAAAATACGTCGATATCTACTGATTTCGTAGTATCAGAGTATGAAATGTTTACTTTTACTGCAAACTTCTTCAAAATGTAATTACTAAAATTAGTAATTACATTTTGGAGAAAAATTTTCCGCAGTTTTCTGCCTGATCACACAGTACCAGTAATCAAATAATGTGATATGTTTTGAGCCAGCAATCACTGAGTTTGCAGTGTTAGCTCACAGAATAATAAAATAAGAAGGACTGGTAGGAGGATGAGTGGGAGTTACTTCTGACAATAGAAAAGCGTTTCTAAGTGGTTGTCAATAATGTTCTCTTATACAAGTTCAAATGAACACTTAAATACAAATTCACATCTTCTTGTTATGACTTCAGTATCTGACTCTTGTTGTGACTTCGGTATCTGATGATCTTTGCTGTAACACCGTTAAACACCGTTTCCCAATGAACTCATCCAATGTTTGGGTTTTCGTACAGCATACGCACGATACTATGAGAACATCACGTAATTCGTGAATGAGAGAGAAATGCGAAATTACGAGCTCGAAAGCTTGAAACAGGAAGTGAAACAAATCCCCACCAACAAAGTTGAGAGGACATTTTAGTAAAACTAAAATGTTCTCTGCGTTTATGTCGGCTAGGTTTCGTAAACCGATATAATTATTTTATACAGGCCTTCCCACCTCGAATTTCATCCTCAACATATTATCATGATGATCCAAATTCATCATTTTACGCCTTATTTGCGTACTTCCTTGTCAAGTGCCAAGCATTAATTTGCTTGAATTGAACATCCTCTAAATTGAAAATATTCTTTAAGAACGACTGTTATGATCTAACAGGACTTTGAAATTGACTAAATAATTTTAACCTTCTTGCTTCTCCATCGAAGTAGTCTTGGTAATTTTTCCAAGTGAGTCAGTTGTCACTACGTCCAACTCGAATGCATTCTTCATTCGTTTTCCTGAGCAACTCCCAAAATTGCGTTAATCAGCAATTATCTGATAATCTGATATGTCAGGCACTTGTATAAATACCGAGATCAGTACTTCTTCCTCAGACATGATAACCGTTGTCTACCTTCTCCATATATGTAGCCAAATCCCCCGGTGTCTTTCTCACTGCCAGTGGTACGTGCACGTATCTGATTACAAAACAACAACGGTAGGTTGAGTTAAAAGCTGAAATAAAGGTTAGTTTATCACATGTTAAAATGCGATAAATTGCTAGCGTAATAAATCTTTCTACACTAATTAATTCATACTGCATCATACTAATACGAAGTTAATTAACTTATTCCTCCGACGTCGTTAATATTAATGAGCAATAGATAAAATAAATTCAAATGATTCAGTGGATAACTAGATTGAAAGAAAGCGTAGCAAGGAACACTCCCTTATTTCTTCTTTTTCTTCGGAGATACCGAAAAACCGAATTTTTTCGGTGGTTTCACCCGAGGTCTGAGGTTATAAGATGTTTTAGTCCTTGTGGACTCATCTTTGCTATTCGAGACATCAATGGAGCTGGAAGGTCCGCCGAGTACCTTAGTCGAAGTTCCCTTCGACTTTTTTCCATGATTCTCGATATCTTTTAAGTTGACTCTGGTGTTTATTTCACCGAAAGTCATCTTATTTTTACCACTGTTCGGGTCAGCTTTGCTCCCACAGGGTTTGTCAGAATTATTCCTGACTCCCGACTCAGAAGTCCAATTTCTTCCAAGTTTTCTAGAGCATCCAAGAATTCCGAATCTGTAGGTTCCTGAATTTCAGAACCATTCTGTTCGGCACCCTCGTTTTCCGTCATGTCATTTGTGACGTCAGTCGCGACTTCAGTTGAGCTTTCAACTGTTGACTGATTTACAGAGGACTCCGGAGCCACGCCCCTTTGCCTCCTTGACCGTATTCGCTCGCTTCTTCGAGACATTTCGTGATCTAGACTAGTCACCATACGATATTCTTCCTCCGATGAGGAAGACGAATTTTTTCGTCGCTGTACTGCACTTCGTGTACTGGGGATAGGTGTTCTTTTTCGAACAAAATCCTGTGTCTTGTAATACTTATTCGGTTTGAATAATTTCATTTTTGAAACATTAACCACTTTCATTAGCCCATTAATATCGACTATGTAATTGTGATCACTAATTTTTTGTGTCACTTTGTAAGGACCTTCCCACTTTTCAGCATATTTATGCTTTCCCCACAATTTGAGGATAAAACACAGATCACCTTCATTGAACTGTGGACAATACACGTGTTTATCATACTGTTTTTTCATATATTTAGCACGCTTCATACTTGTATCACGCACTTTGCGTGTGACATCAGCTATTTCTTTATAGAAACTGTAGGCTTGATTTTTAGCCGAAATAGAAATGTTATTATCATTAATTAACACTGAATCAAGTCTATCATTATCATTTATGAATAGATCACGTGGCATTCGTAACTCTCTATTGAATACGAGAAAGTTCGGAGAGAAACCCGTCTTAGCACATGCAAGACTGTTCAGACAGAATACTATGTATTTCAAGTATACGTCAAAATCATCCCATTGATTTTCTGACAGTGTCGTCCTGAAACACTGATTCAACTTGCGATTATTCGCTTCAGCCTTACCATTGGACTGAGAAAATTTTGGTGTAGTTTTGACATCCTTTATGTCAAACGCTTTCATCACTGCTTTCCAGAGATGACTAGTAAAAGCTGATCCCAGATCATGTCTGATTTCCTCTGGGACACCGTGTTTCAGTATCCAATGCTCTAAGACAGCTTTGACACTTTCATTAGTGTCTGTAGACTTGACAGGTACGCAGACTAGATAATTAGAATACATATCTACCATTGTTAGAATCGCCACAATTCCTCTCGAATTTGACTTTCTATTTGGAATTAAGTGGTCAATTGCCACTGCCTGATTAAATTCAGTATAAATATTCGGTCTCATCGCCGCTCTATTATACTTTTGAGGTTGCTTAGCTCTTGCACACTGCAAGCAACTAGCAATATACAGTTTAAACTCCTTTTTGAGTTTGTAGAAGTAGTACCTCCTGAGGCACTGCTCCATACATGCTGCTGCTCCAGCATGGCACGTTGCCAAGGTATCATGGCATGTATATATTATACGTTCTACCAGGGTGCAAGGAATTACAATTAAATCCCTATACTTACCTGTTTTGGGGTTGACCCATTTACGATACAGCACACCGTCTTTGTACTGTAGAAGCTCAAACTCCTCCAATAGTGACAGAGTTCGCTCGGCTCCGCCCTATGATTGATTTTATCGGGCTTTTTCCCCGTCTTTCAACCATTGGATAACAGTTGATAATACCGTGTCATTTAGGTATTCTCGCCGTATATCTGTCTTAGTGACAGGTACACTCTTATCGGATTGAGTTACAGTCCGAATTTTAGTCAGACCATCGTTTTGATCTGTCTGCGTGGAGTTCTCCTTGAAAGTTGTATCGTATTGATAACGACTCAAGAAGTCAGCAGTGTTCATTTCTGCTGATTTTCCCGATATGTGCTTAATTTCAAAGTTGAAATTAGCCAAATCAGCTAGTCTTCGCTGAAAAAATGAATTTTCATTTTTGAAAATTCGCTCCATTGACATCCTTGCCTTAACGTACCTGTATCTAAAAATAGCTGATTTTTGTGAGTGCATAAATTATGACCTGTAGATATTATGATGTGAAGAATTCATGATGCGTACCTAATAATTATGATCATTTTGTTAAAATTATCATTATTAGTACGTGTTTTAATGGGTACTTTATAATTTAGTAATTCAATTATATAGTAACTTCACGCGGAATTCAGGTGTATTGATTTGCCGCAGTAATTAGATATTTTACGCGGAATTTAGTAGTAGAGATTCACGCAGGATGTAGTACTTCAATGACAGGAAGGAGGACAGGTAGAAGGACTGGTAGGAGGATGAGTGGGAGTTACTTCTGACAATAGAAAAGCGTTTCTAAGTTGTTGTCAATAATGTTCTCTTATACAAGTTCAAATGAACACTTAAATACAAATTCACATCTTCTTGTTATGACTTCAGTATCTGACTCTTGTTGTGACTTCAGTATCTGATGATCTTTGCTGTAACACCGTTAAACACCATTTCCCAATGAACTCATCCAATGTTTGGGTTTTCGCACAGCATACGCACGATACTATGAGAACATCACGTAATTCGTGAATGAGAGAGAAATGCGAAATTACGAGCTCGAAAGCTTGAAACAGGAAGTGAAACATACGCATCATAATCTTTACCACTAAGGTGCTCACACATGTTGCCATTCACAAAGGAATCATTCATGATCTTTGTGACCAATAATCGGTATATGAAGTATGAAATTCAGAGCTTATTACATACTGCACTTCACCCTTACTGCATTTCAAAGTATTTTGTTATGTTTGTAGTATACCCATACACTGAATACATAAATTCCCAATCGCTCTGACAAGAATGAAATGCTGATATACTGAATTAAACTCTCATCAATATGAGGCAGAAATCTTTCGTTTTACACATCATCAGTGCCTATAATGAAAATAAGCTAGGTTAGGAAAACAGCAAAGCAAATGTAAAGAAAACCACCTAAGTCTTAAATGAGAGTAGAGGTATCCCAAAGGGGTCATTTGAATTAATTCCAAAAGGTTTAATTGATCTTAATTTTTGAATAAATTTATGTTCATTGGTTTCTAAATTTTTGGGACTAGAATTCATTAAGATAAAAATTTCATAAGAGGTATTAAAATTAGCTTTATCTAGAAGGCCATGGTCATTGACCAAGTGAGCTCCTAGGCTATAAATATGGGTAGTTTCAAAATTATCTGAAAAACGAACATTTGGTTTGTCTAAAAGTTCATAGAATTTCCCTCGATGTTCTGATACTCGTTCGTGGAGATGTCGGACTGTTCTACCAACATAACACTTTGGGCAATGCTTGCACACAAAACAATAAATAGTAAATACCCATACACCTCTATAGATAAGACATTGGACTCCACTTATTTTATCTTATACTTACATAATGATCTGATTGGCAAATTCGAAAGCAAAATTTATTTACGAAGACAAATTATATTTTGAACAGATTATATTTTGTACTGTGTACACCCGAAATGTCCGGCCAAACGGCTCCCAGACTACACAACGCACTCGTCCGGTCCTGTATTGATCGGGTTTATCTAGGCTTCTTTAAATTCAAATGGTACGCTTACATTATCCACAAGGATTACTTTGCACTGTTCAGTGTAAAAACTCAGCATACATTAATTCAATAAATCATTATCTTGAAATCTTGTACTCGAGAATAAGTTCTGAAGCCTGAAAAGGGCGATATATAAAGGAAATTCTGTTGAACTGGTGCACCTTTTTATCGCGTCATCACATTCAGAATAGATGTCATTATTTGACTATTTAGGTTCAAATTCAAAAGTAAAATTGAAAGTAGGTACATTAATTTTTAAAATCGCACAAATTTGTAATGTTCAATGAAGATCAAGATCTCTAGTATATTGATTCGCATTTTTATACCTCCGAACCAGAAAGGCAATAAAGTTACCTAAATACCTACTGTTATGTAATACATTGAATCAATATGCTTTTCATGTGCTCAGATTGTGCTTTGATTTAATAAAATATGCCCGTTCAAATGATTGGTATTATAACATTTCTAATTTCCCTTCCTCAGATTTCCGTGATGGTGCAATCGGTGACTCATGAGACCTGACTATTCTACGCTTTCTATTTCTACGCAAATGATTTTGGAGTGTACCTTGGTAGCTTTGTCCTTCAGATGAATGAACTACTCTCTGCTTCACTGGATATTCTGATAGGAGTATGAACAGTAGATACATTGCTATTTCATCTATTTGCTTGGCAAAAGATAAGTCGTAGCGCGAATTTAACTGCATGACAAATCATGAAAGGTGGACATTGGTAGTCAGACTTAATAAAGATTATAATTCCTTCAAAAGTAAATGGTTCAACATAAAGTTTTTATACTTTACAGTATTTATCATTTGTCTTTCAAGTCAAATATTAGAAATTTATTAATAAGAATTTAGCCGTCAAATATTACGTTATAATGCATGGCCTGGCTAACTGCTTAAGTGTAACTTTTAGAAATTACTAATTTGAAATTTTATTGACAGTACCATGGTAGCTACTATGTAAAGCAGTTAAGTGGCGAAAATTGCGTTTCTTAAGCTGAAGATTTAGCTTATATATTGACATTTCATACTATCCTATCGTTACAGCTAAATTTTGAAAGAAAATTTATTTCTAAGTTCAAATTTCTTTTTCAAATTTTGGATGTTGCTATTTTGTTAACATTATATTAAATAGCAACTGTGACAAGGGGAATGATTTAGAATTTTCTTGAACTTATGCCGACTCTATGTATATATTGCATAATCTTCCAAATTAGTCAATAATATCGTTCATTCTAATTAGCTAAACTTTCTAGAATACTTAAGTATCTCATGCCGCTCAGAGACATTTTATTATTACCTACTAATTGTAGTTTGTTGTAAACATCAACCTGATATTCGAAAATTACAGCCATAACTGTGTTTCTCTTTGTTCAATTTGTTTGACGAGACTTACTCAATTCTACTCTCGAGCTTGTTCATGTGCGATGCGTGCTCCAAATGTTGATCAAGTTTAAGTATCAACTTCTAACTTGGTGACCCCTTTTGCGCCTTTACTCATATTTCTACCCTTATTTCTATCCGTCCACATAATTGGGTACACTTCCTTGGCCAAATTTCCCGGCCTTTTCCCAAGTAGTTCCAATGTGCTTAAATCTGCACTTTTGTGGTAGTTTTGCAGGCTTACTATAATAACGGTGGAGCATAACTTGAATAAAGGCGAAGAGGCAAGCCCTTGCTTGGGGCACGCAAAGTGAAAAAATAGACTATCAGACGTTCCGGCTATGTGTGCTCATCAGTGAAAAGTCATGGAAAATACGTTGGTATAAACTATAAAGGGTTCTTTGGATACGTAGTTATTTCCACCATGGAAGGCTTCGGGACCTAACTGACTCATTTTATTACCCATTGGATGCTTTTGACTGATGAGTACATACAGGCGGTTGAAATGAGCTCACTTCATTTGTAATATTTCCCATACACGCAGAAGTTAATGAGAAGTGTGGTTTCATGAGTTTGGATGGATGATATGGCTAGGGTTTGGTGAGTGGGATGAAATCGTGATCAACCGAAAGCAAGGCGGCAGTCTGGCTCGGAAGAGGATCGATATCCTCCTCGTTGAGTGCTGGTTCCAGATTATACGGTTCTCTCAATCATGAATGCGCGTCAGAATTGCCACAATATTAACTGTAAGTACTGATGTATGTACGGCGCGAAGGCGTTTTAATATATCACGTCCGTACGAAACGCGTGCGCATTTGTTGCTCTTCAAATGGGCAGTTCGACCGCGGTGGCCGGCGTGGCTCACTTTGAAGACTGAAACTAACAGTGAGTTAATTCGGCCACCGCGTGGCCGAGGTGTCCCAATTTTTTTGGGCGCGCTATAACTCCGCCATTTTGGGTCCGTTGGTCCTAATCTTTACACCGTTGGAAAGAGCAACTTTTCTAGTTTCAGATACATGCCAAATATTGTCTTTTTCGAATTAAAATTGCAATGAAATTTTGCATCAAAGTTGGAAAAAATATAGGTGAGCCAGCTCGGCTCACTTTTTCAATAACATGAAAAATTATTTTCAAGTGAGCCATCTCGGCCACCATAGTGTGTGTGTGTACGCGCCGCTAGGGTGCGCCCTTTTTTCAAAGTTTTTTGGGCTCAATGGTTCACTGGTAGATCTCGATGAGCTGATCACGAATATATCAAGTTTTTTGAAATCCGGACAATGCCTTCCTTGTCCGCAGGGCCTTTTGTGTTTCGTAGTCATGTCACGTGTCATGTCACGTGACCCATCTGCTAGTACTTTGTGCGCCGGTTGCTTTCCGCGCGCGCGATTGTAATACTGTGCGCGTTCGCGGATCTGTGGTCTGATTGCAGAGTAATTGTAGGAATTGCTCATGGCAGTGGTATGTTAGGTCAACTGTTTCAACTTTTAAAGCTTACCAATACTATAATTCTGAGGACCTTCTGAAGAAACGCATGAACTAATCGAGATCGACCAGTTTGTTTCTTTGTTTGATCTTTTAATACTCCTGGAGAAACTGATTTAACAGATTTAGCAAAAATGGCTCAAACTCTCAAAGATGGCATCATCAAGTATACTAGAGAACAAAAGAGTCAAAAGTTATGAGAAAATTCATAGTACCTAAGCGGATCCGCTTAGCTGTTAAGCGGATCCGCTAAGCTGCTAAGCGGATCCGCTTAGCTCAATGGACTCAGCTTAGGGAATTCATCTGAGGGTATGCGATTCAGCTAGGATTCAGCTAGGATTCAGCTGGCCCCCTGAGGCCTGAAAGGATTCGGTGGAGCTACTACTAGAAGGGGATGGGCCAGCGAGGGCCCAGGCGACGCCCAGGAGAGGATTAGAGGAAGCTACTGGCCGAGAAAGCGCTTCCGAGCTCCCGGGCGCCCGGATGGACGGGAGTCCCGTTCCCATCCTGTCGGAACAGGACGGCGTTCCCGACCCAGCGGCGGGGTCGAGCCCCTCCTTCTGTGGCCGGAGCGAGGGATACCTCCGCGACATCCTCTGGGACGGCTTGAGTGTATCCTGTGAGTTTGAACCTGTCCACGATGTCAGGTACCTGCACAGTGGTAGGTGTCGAGTACTCGGCCTAATACTGCCTAGGGAGGGCATGGCATTCGGTGGAGCAGATTCAACTAAGCAGATCTGCTTAGCTACTGCAGGTGCTAAAAGCGGATCCGCTAAGCAGCGGATCCAGCTGAGAGGATTCAGCTTAGTGGATTCAGCTTAGTGGATTCAGCTTAGCAGATTCAGCTAAGTGGATTCAGCTTAGCGGATTCAGTCGAGTCGTGTTGTTTCGGTTTTGGGGGGGGTTTTTTTTTTTTTTCTTACGAAAAAAAAATGACCCCCAAAAACCCTCGGCCCCCCCGGTTGGGGCCCCACTTTGCCGGCTTTTTTTTAAAAAAATTTAGGGGGGAAAGGTTTTAAAAAGATGGGTAAAGTGATCGTGTTTCGGTTTAGCTGACCACCCAATGCGTTTTCCTTTCTTCCCCCATAATCAGTCAAACTACAACAAATACCGAAGTGCGCTCCGACAAAATTGAAGGAGTTGTACTATTCATCGTTATCAAGTCCTGAAGTTCGGAAGGCTTAATAAGATTCTAAAGATATTTTAATATTTTACCAATAAGAAATATTTCTTAATGTCACTTTATACGTGATCATGTCCTTACTACTTAACTATATTAATTGTTATTCACCTTGTGAATTACCGGTGATACATATCAAGCCGTACTGGTAACTAAGGAATTTTCAAGGAATAATATGCTGGACTTATTCAGTTAAATTGATAACTGTCTAAATGTCCCTTCTAGGGTACATTTTCAAGAAAATGTACCTTCCATGGTACTTTTTACAAAACATGAGTTATCTATGTTTGGAACAAGTTTTTATGGTTTCAATTTTGCCTCACACTCTCTGTCAATGGTGTAGGCAAAACCTGGAACAATTCCTCTTGTTGCACTGGCCCCAATTTTTTCTGCAATTGATGTTGAAATGGAGTCATTTTTCAAAACCATAAAACCGGCTTCATAATTCTTCATTATTTTTAACCTTCTGCTAAAATCCTGTGATGTCTGGGCTTATTTTATTTCAAAGGGAGACACTAATAGCACAGTATTTGATGAAAAATTCTATACAAATTCATCACTAAAATAACATATCTTGCCCATTTGAGTACTGCTTAAAAAATGACCAATTTCATATTTGCTGTTACTTACTGCACCCTTTACAGATATGGGCAGCCTAAGTTTTCATGAAATATGACCCAGTAAAAAGAATGATTTCAAAAACAACTGTTTTTCTATATCATATATCTTGAAATTCTGGGCACAAGAGGACATGTTCAAGAGAAATGTTCCTCCTAAGGACATTTTATAAGTAGTTGCTTCACTTTAACATGTTTAAATCAGCTCACTGGTTAGCATAAATTACTTTATGTTACATAAAGCTTATTATTCTTAAGAAACATCGGTGCATCTGGCCCTTTTTAAAAGGAAACAAGAGAAATTTTAGGTTGAAGAATTTGAAAAATGTCCCTAGAAGGTACATTTCGATGATGATAGAAAATGCCTGATATTCCGTCCCTGCCTTGATTTCCGAAGTTGTTTCTGTGTTACAGGATCGTGTAAAGATACCTAGTGATGACAAATAACATGTACTGATACCTTTCACTGGAAGAAATGGTCCACAATTTTGAAAATTGATGTTGAATATTCAGCACTGCTATCTAAATTTAACAAAATGGCAAATAAAATGTTATTAAGCCTTCGAATTTTGATTGAACATGGTTAACTGAAGATCACTGTAAAAGATACATGTTAGTTTTCCTGCTCCTGACTTTTCACTATGGAAAAATAATAAAATGTCCTTCTAGGACCCATTTGAAATGAAAAAATTTGCTTTCAGGGGGTTGATTTTTATTAAAGTTATTCCTTGGTAAAAAAGTGTTTGATAATTTTTAGTGTCTTTCATCAAAACCAAAAAACCATTTCCAAATGTACAATTGGGCCCAGGGCATTGAAATCAATTTTGAAAATTTATTTACAAAAGGCCCTTAAGAAAATTTTCAAAATTTACCTTTAAAATTTTATGTTTGGGTATAATACTCAAAAATATTTTTAAAAATTTTTTCTAAAAACCAGCTAATTTACCCATTTTAAAAAGGGGTCATATTTTGAAGAAAAAAATTCCCTAAAAGGAATTTGGACCCCTTTTTTCATTTTAAACCATTTCAGTGATCGGGGCCCCAGAAAATCTTTTGTAAGATAAAAAAAGGGTAATGAGTAAAAACAGACAAATTTTGGGGGGGCCTATTCACCTTTTCCCTAAAATAAATATAAATGAAAATAAATTTTTTTCCCATTTTTCAAAAATAGTTTTTTGAGGTCCCTGAGTAATCAATGTTGACCAAAAAAGAAATTTTTTTATTTGAAAGGGGTGTTTTAAAAAATTTGGGGCCCGTAATTTTGCCCTCAGTTAAAGGAGTTACTTTCAATGATTTTGGGAAAAAGGGGGGAAAAATTAACAGCAGCTATCAAAAATACCTCCTATAATGAAAACGCATTGCCCAAAACATACAGTAACGTCACATAAAAACATCGTCCTATCCTAAATAGCGAAAATCCAGGGATTAAACCAGGAAAGCGTGACCTTCTTCCCTATTTGGGATTGCTCCCCCATTTAAAAAAGGCCCCTAGAAAAAATTTTGGGGGAAAAGATTTTTTAAATTTTATCCCTTCATTAAAACAGTTTCACAGGCCCATTCGACCCCATTTTAAATAAAAAATGGAAAAGTGCGAACAAAAATTTAAATTTTAATGGTTCTAGTGCACTTTCGGGAAAACAGTCACATGGGAAAAACACAACATTTTTTTGGTCCTCATGGCCAATTTTAACAAAAACCCTTTTGCCCAAAATGGGGTTTTCAAAAGGGGTGAATCGTAAAATAAATTCAAAATTTGATACAGCATTTTTTAGTTCGATCAAACTTTATATTTAAATTTTCCCCAAAATAAATTTAGTAAGTTTTTTAAAAGACGTCCCCCCCCAGCCCTTTTTTAAAATTAAAGAAAATCCTCAAATATCTTGGATTTGGGGAAAAACTCGGGAAAAACCCTTTCATTATTTGGTTCAAATTACTCTTCTGGGAAATCAGTCCAGGGGGAAAAACATTTTTCCAAGCCTTTTTTTTGGGTCTTTAGGGAATCATGAAAAAAAAAAGTACTTTTTTACCCCAAAAAATTATGGGGGTTTTTCCCAAAAACTTAAAATCTAGATAAAATTAAAAACTCTGAAAGAAACTTTTTTCTTATTGGTCAAAACTTTTGCCCCCAAAACTTTCATGAGTTAAATAATTCCCATTGGGGACGGCCCCCTCCCCAGACACTGATCATAATTCAAAAAATCCTCTGACATACTTGGACTCACTAAAAAATAGTTTAACTTGGTTCACCCCCAATTCATTCACAAAAACTAAGAAATGAAGAGAAAAATAAAGGGTTCAAATAAACTTGTTAAATTTTTTTTGGAAAAAAAACAAACAGGGGTTTTTCTTTTTACCCAAATTTTTTATAAAAAAAAATAGAAATGTAAAAATTCCCCCATAAAAACCCCCTTGAAAAGCCCCAAGGGGGGAGGGGGGCCTCGGCCCCTACTGGAAAAGGAGTGTGTAATGGCTTTTGGGCAAAAATTTGGGGTATAAAACAGCTAGGGCTGTACCAGGCGAAAAGTAGCTGAAAAAACAGTAGAAACCCCGGGCCTCCTTACTTGGTTCCCCTAAACTTTCAAACCCACTCTGCCCCCAATTTGTAATTTAAATTTATTTAATCAAAAGAAATTTTTAAAAGGATCTTTGAAATTTTAAACCCACCCCGATGCAAATTAATTTGACCAATCAGATAAATTAACGTCATTTACTATAAACTATTCGATAACAATCCCGCCCCAATTTTAAAAGGAGATAAATTCGTTATTTTTAAATTTGTTTTATTCCCCGTATTTTTTAAATAATTTTCGTCGGGGGTTGAAACTTTGGGGGTTTTTGGGTGTCTAACAACTTTTGAATATACAATTTAAAAAAATTTTTTTGTTTGGTTAAAAGGGGCTCGTAAAGGGGATAAAATTGGTTAACCAAAACCCTTTAAAACAAAATAATAGCAGAGTTTTAAATTTTAAAAACATGGGTCTTTGTAGTCCATAAAAATTTCCCCAAAAATTAAAAAATATCTTTGATGTAAATTAACAACTTAAGCCCCGGCTAAATTCGGAATAAAAGGGGTATCATGTATATCGGGAAAATTCATCGAATACGGAATCTGGAATCATGCAGCGAAGACGGAATTATGTATAATCGAAGACGGGACCAGTTTATTATCGGCAGCTCGGGGGAGGTTCGGGTACTAAGTTGCAGACACAGGGCCGACGATCCTGCATTTTGGCATTTTTTTGAGTTGATACCACCCACCTGAATTTTGGTACCTGGGTACTAAGTGGTTTTGGCATGAAAAATTAAGACACCCACCCTAAATTCAAGATTTTGGAACAGTTCCAGAATAGAACATTGAATTTCAGACTCTCGTAGTACAAAGGAATCTGAAAAGTGCTATTTGATATTGAAATAGGCACTATTAGAATAGCTTCAATCATCATGAATCATACAACTAAACCCTTCATTTGTTTTGGCCCCTTAAAGTTGACATTTTACCCTTTTAAAATAACCTTTTGTGTCCCCAAAAACCCGGGTGATTGGGCACGGGGGAAAACCTCAATATTTTTTTTGGCCCCTAAACCCAAATGCTTCATTATTACACCTGAAAGTCCAGGTTGTTGTGATATGTGGTACAGCGAAGAGAAACTGCAACTATTGTTACATACAACTGCATAATATGCGATTCATATTAATTGCAATAACTATAGTGTGTGTGTTAAACCTCTGCTCGAAAATAGGCGGTGTAAACGTCATCATCTTGCAACATTGTGCTATGAAAATGATGAAATTTAACAGCCTATTTTTTGTGCAAGCAAGGGCGATGAATCACGCTGCTGACAGTGCACTGGCGATTAGTACAATGAATTGTACTCAAATTTGTGATCATATTGAAGGCTGTTACACACTGCACCTATACAAAAGTACAAAGAGCAACTGTAGAATCTCCATGAAGGTCGTAGGACTAATAATGGTGACTTCAATTTGCACATAACCAAAACGGGTGATCCCGTCGTACTTCCGTCGTACAATTGAGCAAAAATATAATAGCGCACTGTACGGTGTTTTAGTTTTTTATGCCATTTTCTATTGAGAAAACTTTTTTTTTAGTAAACTGTTTTCCAAAGAACTGTTTTTCCGAAAATCATGTTTTTCAAAAACAAAATTTTCTCAAAAATTTAATTTCAAAAACATCTGGGCCAACATCTTTTGGAAAAATCGCTTATTTGCGCGGCTCATATTTCTTTTACGCCAACTCGTCAAAAAAAAGTTCGTCTTTTGTATGCAGCTAAACTTGTTTAGGGCAGTGCTTACTGCTTGATTAGGGCAGTGCTCTACTCAACACCGAGTTTGAAGTCCTGGCTGGACCTGATGCATTACAGGTCAGTAACTCAGTAACACCGTTTGAGCTTTTGAAAGTTTAAGAAAAACCGCTTGTAAAGTCAAAAGCTTGCATTTCTGGAAGGAATAGCTTGAAGCTTCACGAGAATATGTTCGATCGGGTGTAT
Source organism: Beroe forskalii (assembly GCA_011033025.1). Classification (NCBI taxonomy): domain Eukaryota; kingdom Metazoa; phylum Ctenophora; class Nuda; order Beroida; family Beroidae; genus Beroe; species Beroe forskalii. The sequence continues at coordinate 7,913 of WFMF01000843.1, read as the reverse complement.
GACGTACTCTGTTCATGACGTAGAAGTTAAGAATGAAAGGTCTTACATGGAACAATAATTCCGGGGATCGAGATTTTGGGGGTACGAAATTTGGAGGTATTTTTGGGAATATTACGCATGTTAACGTATGATGATAACGTTATTTTGAAATTTTGTGAGAAACGAAAATAAGGGGATTTTTTCGAAAAATCACCAAATTTCGAACCTTATGAATTTTTCTCGTAAGGCAACCCTAAATATACACACAACCCCCATAATCTACCATACATTGGTGACCCTTCGCTAGGGCATCATTGTACAACAAGAAAGGTGATAGGAGGGAAAATGAATTTAAAGCTCCAAGACTCACCCCCTTTAATATGTCGTCCCTGTTCTCTGAAAAGTCCATGAAGAGTGATATCTTCCAGCTCGTGTCGCAGCTGAGGAACACACGATTATTTGTATACTGTATAAGGGGTATACAATGTTCATCGTATATGTATAGATGTATAGATGTATTATGTATATGCTACACGTTGAAATCCACGTATTTGCCCTGGATACACAGTGCAAAAAAACAAACTAACTGTAGTCAATACCTGGAAATATCACATAACACGTTTATTGTAATGTCATTCATTTTTGCAACTTTTGCTTTCAAAGTCAGTTTTATTTTTTCAAATTTTTTGAGTTGGTAAAAATTTTGTGAATATTGCGGAATGTCGACAACTGTTACGGTCAAAAGTAAGCCACACCAATACCAGCTAATAGTCATATACTGTTCGATAATACTTCGCATAAGAATCACAGACAGGACGTGGGTAGTGACGACATTACCACTGATGTCGTCGCAAAGCCTGTGATCAGAGTGCAGATTCAACACTGTGATGATGTGTGTGGGGAGGGGGGAGGGGGTTGTTTGAGGCACAAAAACATTTTGATTGCTAGCAAGCCGGAATCAAACCCCTCCCCTGTATTAACACCATTCTCCAGGATGGTGCTGCATATGGTCTAAGATGTACCTTATTAATAACCATGCTCACAATCACTCTCCTAGTATTAACCACGATGATTCAGAATGTCATAATCGCTCACATATTATACCCCCGTGGGTCATGGGCCCCCGCTCGCACGGAAATAGGCAGTTGATGTCATCAATTCGCCATTCTAAACCATGATGATGACCTCACTCTCAAAGACATATTATTTGCGCGCGGTGCATATGATCAGGCAGCTGCACTAGGCGACAATCGATAACAAAGCCTTGTCATTGAAATGAAGAGGTTCCCTTCATCACCATGTCAACTGAATGGAGGAATGGAGGAAGTGCACTGGAAAGACAGCTCGAGGAACTAAAGAGAGGAAGGAATGAGAATTGAGACATGAGAACGGGGCCAAACAGAGGAAGGGGAGGCTGATGAAAAATACTGCCAGGGTTGAAATGAAGAGAGGAAACGGCGAATGGGAGATTCAAGGCGGATGGGGAAAGCGAAGAGAAATGGGGAATAAGTTTGGTGAATGGATAAAATAGAGGATCAAAGGATAGGAGAACCAAAATGGTCAGTAAAGGGTAACGAAATGGAAGGGTCGGAAGAGAAGATGTAAGTTATTATTAGGGGAAAAATGATAGTAAAGGACAAAGGTGCGCAAAGAAGTCAGGACTCAGGAGGGGTGAAGCGAAGAAGCAAGAAGTTCAGTTAATTGAAAAAAGAGAGTTGCGGAGGGGTCAGGACTCATGAGTGAGATGGTCAGTGAATGGAGAAAAGAGAGGGGTTGCAGAGGGGCCAGGATGAGAGATGAGACAGGAAACTAGGGACCCTGACACAGTGTACAGGGCTATAATGAAATGTATGGTACCGATATGATATAATAACACACATGTCTTACACTCGGCTAGTAATTACAAGCAGAAGGGACCATTTCAAAGTACACGCGCACAGTCAGGGCTAGGTAATTAGTTTAGGGACCGTGCTCCGGCATACCCACGGGGATGCAATGAGTGCTTGGGATGACGTCATCTTATAACCTCCAAATGACAATCAATGACATCATTCCGCCTCTATTTGCTCGTGCGGCTGGAATACGCAGCTGTGTGTAGGATCGTGTCCCAATGTGCGTGTGTTTGTGTGTGTGTTTGTGTGTGTGTGTTTGTGTGTGTGTGGGAGGTTTGAAAGCGGCTCAGTTCCGTGGACTGAATGATCACTCGCCAGCAACCCTTATATTGCTCTTGTAGGTACAGGCAGACGGCAGTTGGCGATGTATAATGAGGTGGGGCAAGGAGGAGGGGAGATGGGGATTTCCAGTCATGAAGCTAATGATCCCTTACACTAGGCGACATGTGTGGTATGTTGTCAACGTTAGACTGCGTGTGGTGTGTATATTATATACCATGATAATAATTGCCCCCCATACTCACATACTAAAAAGTGGAATTTCACCGTATTTTCGTTTGAAATTTCCGAATTCCAGTTCCCAGATTTTTCGATAAATAGGGAGGGTGCACTGATCACCAAGTATTACAGAACTCAGAGAACGATCTTGTTATTAAGATCTGTTAGTCTCAAAGCGCTGACAACTCAAACAGTTTTAATTTGCTTGTTATAACCAAATAGGGTAAACGAAGTTCAGAAACTTACAATCATAGGTAGCACTTTGACTGAGTGTCCGGTTATAGATTTAATGTAATGGATTTAAATTCGTGCATTCTTTTCATGACCAATCTCGAACAACAGCAGGCATTCATGGATTTATCCATAATTTACTAACATTGGTTCACACAATTTATATTGGGAGATATTAAATAAGTAATTATACCCCTCCCAAGCTTGTTTTAGCGACCGTGTAAGTTTGGTTTTACGGTCTCCACTGAATAACAGTGCAAAAACGCTTTAAATGAAATTTTATTTTATTAAAAGGAGCACTCAAAAATCTACTTAAGCGTTGAATTCAGACGAGGGTCGTCAGACCCGAGTGGGAAGTAATACTGTTGTTTGGCCCTAGAATAGTCGGTCCCAGCTGTTTCCGGTCGGGGTATAATCCGGTTCCATGATCTAAGCTGTGACCGTATACCTAAAAAAATGAACTCGGCACGCCTCGTCCATTATCCAACTTACACAGTCTCGGCTGTCGCCTCGACCATGTAAGTTGCGGTATACGGTCACCACTACGACATGTTACCGCTTATTAATACTTAAATAAAAGCTTAAAAGAATAAAGAATGAATTGGCAATTCTTAAATGTTAGCTTCACATCACGAAAGGTCAGCGTTGTGGCAGCAAAGATAGGTAAGAGTTGTGTGGAATTTTACAAAGGGGTTTTACAAATTGACGGTGAACTTGCTGAATTGAATTAGATTAGATTTGAGGAATCCTACTTAATCCGGGGGAGGTTCGGGTACTAAGTTGCAGACACAGGGCCGACGATCCTGCATTTTGGCATTTTTTTGAGTTGATACCACCCACCTGAATTTTGGTACCTGGGTACTAAGTGGTTTTGGCATGAAAAATTAAGACACCCACCCTAAATTCAAGATTTTGGAACAGTTCCAGAATAGAACATTGAATTTCAGACTCTCGTAGTACAAAGGAATCTGAAAAGTGCTATTTGATATTGAAATAGGCACTATTAGAATAGCTTCAATCATCATAAGATCATACAACTAAACCCTTCATTTGTTTTGCGCCAGGTAAAGTTGACATTTGTACCCTGCAAAATAACCTGGTATAAATCCCCATATAACTCTGGCTGATTGACGTCACAGACTAAAACCTCAATATTTTGTGGCCTAACCCTAAACCTAACCCCAGCCACAACCATAACCTTAATCTTTACCCTGAACCTAACAAATCCTGACCCTAATCCTGGTTCTAACCCTAAACTTAAAGCGCTAGATGCAAGCTTAACTATATTTTTCCGATGACGTCATTATCATAGATAATGAAGGTTCTCGAATTATTTGGGACAATGGCCAATAACCTTGTGGGAAAACATCTTTTCCACAGTTATGAAACAATTTTTATGCTCTTCAGTATTTGGATGAATTTTTTCCGATGAAATCTTACTCATAACCAATTTACCCATTTCATTCCTATTCGATTGTTTTTTAAATCTTTTCTAGTTTTTTGAGATAATCAATTTCTGATTTTCATCTCGTGACTTAACGGGTGATGACTAATTATCTGGAATTATTTCAATGTATTCTTGTGGGCAAATCGAGATCATGTTAGGGCTCAGATGAGGTTATTCTGGACCTAAAAAGCCTGCTGATTGAGAATCACATCATGAGAAAATTTGAAAACCCTGTTTTCTCATGCTATTGACCAATTAGTTTGAGAAGGTACAGAAAAATCTTGCACAAAATTTCAATGGCGATAATTATCCCCAAAAGTGTTAATAAAGCCTTACTATGGGATGATTCTAAGCAGGAGGGTCTCAAGAGTGACTGCAGTGAGTAGCATCACTAACTTATCCAGTGGTGACCCTATGGAACCTAAAACGTGTTTAAAATCGTCAATTCTGATAATTTCACTTTCATAAAATTTTGATTTTGTAAATCCAAAATTCGGCATACCATTAAATGGAAGTGGTCCAAAGACATGGATTATGTTGAATGAGGTCCCTGCCATTAAATCTGAGTGTTCAGACAACTAAGGTCCTGTTCTAAGACTCTCGTAAGGCCTGGTGGTGTAGCGTAGCAAAAACACATAAATTTTTTCCATAAATTTGGCATTATTTTAGCTCTAAAATCTAAGAATTTTCTTAATCTTCACCGAAAAATGCATGTAGAGGTCTTCAATAGCGTCTTAGCTAACGAAGTCCATAAGTCAACCTAGATGGTAACTGATGGGAACGCTCCTGTAGGCCATATTCCAATCATATGTCAGGGAGTCAATCTTTAAATTTGTGCAAGATTTTTTCGCATTTTCCCAAACTAACCGGCCAGTAGCATGGGAAAACAGGGTTCTCAAACCTTCCCATGATCCTACTCTGAATCAGCAGACTTAATAGGTCCAGAATAATCACATCTGAGCTCTAAAATGATCTCGATTTGTCCACAAAAACACACTGAAACAATTCCAGATAATTAGTCATCACCCGTTAGATCACATGACCATGAAAATCAATAAAATGCGTTTCTAATATTTACATCTTAACTCATAAGACACAAAATTAGAAACTGTAAGCTTTTTTAGTCAAAATATAACAACAAGAGGCGAAGGTATATATCGCAACATAATAACCAGAAGGTGCCACTTGATGAAGTTAAATTTCCCTCAGGAACGAAAACTAAAATGCATAATATGGTCACGTTACTTTAAAGTTACTAGCTAAAAATTGCCCAAAAACGCTAGTATGAATAATTATATATTCATATTGGAGCCCGATCGAAACTTTTGGATCTTTGTTAACCTAAAACATAGATTTTCCAAAATTGCTAAATATTTGCAGAATGTTTGGTGGTCAAATAGCTCAGTGAGTTACCTAAGCGTCGGATTTAGCAATCCGATTCCCGCTCATTTCTATTTTATTATTCTGTGAGCTAACACTGCAAACTCAGTGATTGCTGCTAGCTCCAAAACGTATCACATTATTTGATTACTGTAGTACTGTGTGATCAGGCAGAAAACTGCGGAAAATTTTTCTCAAAATGTAATTACTAATTTTAGTAATTACATTTTGAGAGGAGTTTTCCGCAGTTTGATAAAAAGTAAACATTTCATACTCTGATACTACGAAATCAGTAGATATCGACGTATTTTAGTACCCAGGTACCAACTGATTTTTCAAATTCCAGCTGATGACCACGTATTTTAGTACCCAAGTACTAAACAACATTCGAGGGAAAAATAGACCCACCCACCGGCCCTGTGTCTGCAACTTAGTACCCGAATCTCCCCCGCATAATCTGCAATGAACATGGTAGTAAGCGGCTAACTACAACATTAGTCTTTAAAAGTTTAAAGTGGTTAAGTTGTAAATGAAAATTGTGTGTAATAGGGATAATAGCTTATTAACGAAAAATTAATATGATAAAAGTTAGCTAGGTGTTAGCTAGGTACAACTGAAAACTCAGGATGGAAAATTATTGAACAGAATAGCAGGTTTTTAATATCTTGTACAGAAGAGGTGCTAATTTGATGATTTTCGAAAGCTTCTGGTGATAACTCAATAACTTGTGGGTGCTGTTCCAAAGATCGGGATGTAAGATTTGCATAAAGATTCCAAAACTCCATGAAATTCTAACTATTACATCAACTTCAATAAAACATGGTAAATGTTTTGGAACGCAGCAACCATGAACAATTCTCGAGGAATTACTCATGATTCAGTTAAATGGTTGACATTTGCTGCAAAGTACACGCCGTGCTTCACTCCACTACCAGGTGGTGGCTACTTAGGAGTCAGCTAAGGAATGAGGCTAGCTACCACGCTGACATTGACGTCACCCACCGCACCTCCCAGACTACCCCCATGTATTACGTCACCGTTGATGGATCTAAAACTCCCTGTCTGCTCCCTAATGCCTTATGCCGGTTTCTAGGACACTGGAGAATGCTTCTGTTTCAAACGAAAGCATTCTCAATGTTTGCTATTTAAATTCGCATTGATGAAAGGGTTGGGAGCCGGGTAATTTGAAATCCATCAGCCATAACACGGAATACAGGGTGGAAGCTGGATAGTGACGTCATTATCAGCGGGTCTAAGTAGTGGGCGACCAATGGCTGCAACTACTGCTGCGGGCAGGCGGCACCTACTTATTAGTCATGTTAACTTCGTTGCACCCGGGATGGTCAAGCAGAGCGTGACCGCTAGCGTTCAGGGCGGACAGGGAACCGAGGGGTGCCGGGGAAATCTTCACTTTGTCATTCACGAATATCTGCAGGAGGGAGTGGTAAAACACAAGGAAATGTTGCGTATGGTCCGCGGATTACCTGACGCAGTTGACCTCCATGCAGCCGAGGTTGTCGGTGAGCTCCATGCCGCTGGCGTGAAGCGGGTGGCCGGCATTGACTGGCATCAAGGTGACCTTGTCCCCGACTATAACCTAGTGTGGACATGTCACAGGGGAAATCATGGGTTATAGGGGGAAATATCAGGAGTGAGTATTGTCGCCCGCGAATAGTTCATGTAACCATGTGAAAAAGTTAAGATATCCATGATAACTGATAGGACGATAGGTACATAGCATTATTTAATTGTTATCAAAGCTTACTATGAAACTATAAATTTGTCAATCATTAACCCCTGGATCGCATAGTGCCCAGTGGCAAGTACTTAAGTACTTATACAGCTTTGATCTATGGGAAGAATTAATGACAATCAAATTGATGGAACTGGTAGGCTTGTTCACATGCAGTAACACTGCGAGAAAGAAATGATCTTTCGTCTCCTGAAAAAAAAATATTTCCCCGTTTTTGTTAGCTTACGGTCCAGTTATTTGGTTCCAGAATTCTAGGGCTTGGAGGAAGTCTTCAATTAAATTCATCAAATTGCTTATTGACATTCGGATCATGTTGATGATGAGACGGTAATAAAGCATGATCAGGTGATAGTGATACTCACATTATCGCCATTAGATCGCAACTTATAGTAGGGCAACACGAAGAACCAGGACCCCTGAAATGATTAGTCTCCCATAAAATCACAGTACTACTCCATGCAATCAATGTCAACCAACACTATGTTCCAAAGTTACAATTTAATATAACATTCGAATTAGTCGCGGGAAATTATCCAAGGATTGTCCCAAAGGATTGAATGTGAACGAAATGAGTATCGCGATTTCCTGCACCTCATTTCCACTTTGATCCAAGTTGACTCGCATGGCGTTCTTCTCCAGAAGAGCTGGGAGTCGTTTGTTGACTGTCAGGAACTTGTTACTCTTCAGATGCAACAGCTGAAACATTCCTTATTCTATCGTTTTGCGAAGATAA
>WFMF01000842.1:0-36264 GCA_011033025.1 Beroe forskalii | reverse complement strand
TTCAACATTTAAAAGCAACATCTCGACAGCTCAAATCACTAACGTAATATTAACACTACTTTACGAACTACTTTATGTTGCACGTGCGCAAATATCCAACTCCATAGCAACGGCACCTCCTTTCCCCCTTTTGGCAAGCTCAAATTTAATTGTGTACGGAAGCACAGACATAATTCACGTGCTCTTACGAAATTATAATTAAGATTCTAAATTGAAGGGCTGTTGAAGAATTCGAGGCTCAAAATCTTAGGAGTGAGTTGGGCTATGGATTGAGGGATAAGATGATAAGCTTCGGTTCTCAATTAGTTTTAGTACCAATCTGAATCTGCATCACTATTCGACTGTATACTGAATTCGACTAAGTTCAAAAAATACGGTGGGTCGATGTGATTTGTGAAAGACGAATGATTCTTTTCGGAACGAGCATTGAAACAGAAAGCATGAAAATTGAATTTTGAAGATCAGATGGAAAGTGACATCAACAGTCAAGAAAATACAGCGCGTGAACAAACGGTTACACAATCTGATGTAACCGAAACGTAAACGAATTTAACGAAAAGGCGCGAAATCTACAACGAACTGATTACAACAACTTGGTATGTACTAAGAACGCGCGCGCAAGTATTTCAGAAGAAATGGCACGTGCCAATGCATGTTCTCGGTGGTCGCGCGCAGCAATGGCGCTATATTTATACTCCTACTAGGAGTACCTTTTGTATAATGATGCTAAGGTTCCATCAAGCACCGCCGGGGAGGGAAATTAAGCGCCTGCAAACGGGTACATCCCACAAACAAGAATTCTTGTTTGAATACGTTGCTCCGCGTAACTTTTGAACTGATTGGAATTTTTTGATGCGGTAAAAAGTATTCAGTTGTATTGAAATTTGCGAACGAGGTGCTGCGTAGCAGCGCCAAGTGAGCTGTGGTTTAGCAGGCCCAACGGGCCTGCTAGTCTTATATATAATTTGGTAATTCGCGTTTTTTCCCAGTCTCTGTAATTTGTGTGTCTTTTTCTGTAACTTTGTGGTCACTTTTGCACGCCCACGTGCAGTTTTGTAAGACTTGCGCGCGTTGCTATGGAAACACGTGCAACTAGGATTTGCGCGTACGATTATTTCTGGGTAATGGTGTTTCAATTGCGTTGTTGTTCATTACTTTTGAACTACTTGGAATTTTTCGAAGCGGTAAAAACATGATTCAACGGAAAATTGAAAATTCTTAAAACGTTGACGAATCACTGAATCAGGCATAGGTACGCAATTCTTTGTACGGAGCGAAATGTTGGCGTATAAAGTACAATCTGCTCTTTATTTCCGAATCAGTTGTTATTGAAAATGAAATTTATCGATGTGATGTGAATTGCATCGGCCGAAGTTTGCAAACGAGGCGGCACCCACCGAGTGGGCGAGGCCGAGTGGGCGAGGCCCATCGGGCATGCTAGTGGTTACATATTGCGCGAGCGCGATCATTTCTGTTTAATGCTGTTTTGAATACGTTGATAACTTTTGATCTGATTGAAATTTTTTGATGCGGTTAAAAGTATTCATTTTCAATCATTATGAAAATTTGCAAACGAGGTGCTGCTTAGCAGCGCCGAATGAGCTGTGTAATTGCAGGCCCAACGGGCCTGCTATCTCTAATATAATTTCGCAACCTCTGTTTTTTGTTTGTCGTAACGGCGGAAACATCTTCGGAACGCGCGCGCATTACGATTTGTGCGGGTAACCATGGTGACACGTGCACGGAGAATTGCGCGCGCTCATTTCTGTTAATGGTGTTTTGATTACGTTGCTTCGTAACTTTTGAACGGATCAGAGTTTTTTGATGCGGTAAAAAGTATTCAGCTGATCTGAAATTTGTGAACGAGGTGCTGCGTAGCAGCGCCAAGTGAGCTGTATATTAGCAGGCCCAACGGGCATTCTAGTCTCTAATATAATTTGCCATTCTCTGTTTTTTGTTTGTACGTAACGGCGGAAACATCTTCGGAACGCGCGCGCATTACGATTTGTGCGGGTAACCATGGTGACACGTGCACGGAGAATTGCGCGCGCGCTCATTTCTGTTAAAGGTAAATTGATTTCGTTGCGATCTCTAATAACTTTTGAACGGATCGGAGTTTTTTGATGCGGTAAAATCTTTAATTGAATTTGAATTGCATTGGTTGAAATTTGCGAGGTCTGAGTGAGCTGCGTATTAGTTGGCCCAACGGGCCTGCTAGTCTTACTTATAAAGTCGCAGATTGTGTTTTTTCTCCGTACGTCACGCCCCATGGCAACGCGCGCGCAATGGGAAAAAGTGCACGTGCAGATTAACTGCGCGCGCGTTCATTTCTGTTTAATGCTGTTTTCATTTTGTTGCTCAAATAACTTTTGTTCTGATTGGAATTTTTCGATGCGGTAAAAAATATTCAATCAGATTGAATGATGGTGTTTGCGAACGAGGTGCTGCGTAGCAGCGCCGAGTGAGCTGTGAATTTTCAGGCCCAACAGGCCTGCTAGTCTTATATATAAAGTGAAGTTTCGCCTTTTTTCCCCCGTCGCTGTAAATTTTTTTGACCTTGCCAAGAGATTATCAAGAGAAATTAAGGCTAAGAGCGGCATTTTGGTGCCGTTGCTATGGAAACTAATTTTTGTGCACGAGCAGTTTATAATCAGTTCTCTGCGAGTCGTTTCTATTGCGCTGCTACAGTTTAATGATGTGCTGTAGTTTTTGAAAAATTGACGTTTTCTTAACTTCAAATACAAGATCTCAAGATGGAGAATGGACGTAACTTGAATAACGGAGGATATTCCAGATGGATTGTTTTCATGAAATTGTGGCCGAGATCAGTCGATAATCAATACTTAGTCGGTTATAACAGTAGGAACTGTAGCTTTGAAATTGGCTGTTATAAGAGCAATTTAAGGTTTAAAAACTGTAAAATTTAATCGAGTCGAATATAGGTGTAGCAAATAGCGAAGACAGTTCCTGGCCTGGATCAAAACAAAATTGCCCAATGTCAGTATGAGAATCAGTTGTCAGAATTAACTAGTCTCAGTTGAAGCTTTAACTTTCACCTAAGGTTTTTCTTTTCAGGTAGCCACAGGCCCACCCTAGGATGCTGGGTTTTTCGGTCGTTCAGGCCCACTTTTTTCCGCCACAGGCCCACTTTGCCACTTTTTAGCAGAAACTTGATAACAAAAACAGGCCCATTTGAGACATCACAGGCCCATTTGAGATAATACAAGCCCATCTGAGACAACACTGGCCAATTTGTGACAATGTATGCCCATTAATTGATAGAATACAGGCCCATTTGAGACATAAAAAGGCCCAAAAGAGACCACACAGACCCGTTCGAGACAAAACAGGTCCACTTGAGACATAACAGGCCAATCTTGAACATTGCAGGCCCAAAATTTCACCACCCCCTACCCCCCTTTTTTCAAAAACTCCTCGGATTTCGAAATTAAAGACAAAATTTCAAAATCAAGGAAAAAGCTCGATCTAGGATGCCAGCCACCAGCGCATCCAGGAAAGAAAAACCTTACTTTCACCTTGAGTTGCTAAAGACCTCTTGTCTTACTTAAACTTATTGTTTCTTTGTGTGGCACAGGATCTCGCTCTTCTCATCGACATCCTAAGTCAAAATCTAGAAGAAATGCGCGCGAGAGATCGTGACGTGACGCGTCATGTCATGATAAGTTGGGGTCTTACCACCCTCGATCATGTCTCGTATCTTTTATGGTTTTCGAGTTTGCCCTGATCTAATTTCGGTCTTAAATTATCAGGTCTATGCCTATTGCATACGAACGTATATATTCGTCCTGTGACATCGATCTCTTACTATATTACTATTAGTAAAGTAGTACCTTAGGAGGTGTATTTATGTCCGGAGTAAAATTTTGGTGTTTACAAATTTGGTAGGTTATAATTTGGGGATCTTTCTCAAGTCATTATTCTAGTTAACATATGATAATTACGTCATTTTGAACTGTCATGGTGGGTAAAAATATGGGGATTTTTCCGAAAAATCACCAAATTACAACCTCCATAAATGCACCTCCTAAGGTATATTTTAGTTCTGGATAACTCGAGATTTTAGCAAGTACACATGCACTCGAGAGGAGTCGGCCCCTTACTTAAATTTGATGAGGAATCGTTTATTAAGCGGTTACATGTCGAAGTGGTGACCGTATACCGCAACTTACATGGTCGAGGCGACAGCCGAGACTGTGTAAGTTGGATAATGGACGAGGCGTGCCGAGTTCATTATCGAAGGTATACGACCCTCGTCCGGATTCAACGCTTACGTACAAAAACATACACGAAATGCGACTTTATAAGAAAGACTAGCAGGCCTGTTGGCCGTTGGGCTTGCAAACACTCAGATCACTGCTCACTCAGCGCTGCTACACAGCACCACTGTCAAAAATTTCCAACAATACAATTCAAATTGATTGAAAAATTTTTCCGCATCACATAAAAGTTACGGAGCAATGAAATCAAATCAGCATTAAACAAAAATGAGTCCGCGCAATAAATCTGCACGTGCACTCTTCCCCATTGCGCGCGTCGCCATTGGGCGTGACGTACAGAGAAACAGAAAACGTAAATTTGTATATATATGAGACTAGCAAATATTAAGCTCGCTCGGCCCCGCTACGCAGCACCTCGTTCGAAAATTTCAATCACTACAATTCACATTGATTTAATACATACTTTTTACCGCCTCAAAAGACTCTAAATCCATTCATATCAAAAGATACGGAGCAACTTTCTCAAAACAGCATTATACAGAAATGAACGCGCGCATTTTTCTCATTTCGCGCGCGTTGTCATGAAAAGTGACGTACAGAGAAACAGAATTTGCAATTTTATAAGTAAGACTAGCAGGCCCGTTGGCCCTGCATAAACGCAGCACTTCGTTTGCAAATTTTAAGCACAGCAATTCAAGTTAATTAAATACTTTTCATCGCATCAATAAATTCAAATCAGATCAAAAGTTACGGAGCAACGTATTCAAAACAGCATTGAACAGAAATAAATGCGAGCATTAATCAGCTTGCACTTGCTTCCATAGCAACGCACACAACTTTTTCCCAACTGAAATGAGTCCACAAAAGGACAAAAAACGACGCAGAAAGACCGATTTGAGAAGTAAGACTAGCAGGCTCGTTGGGCCTGCAAGTACACAGCTCACTAGGCGCTGCTACGCAGCACTTTGATCGCAAATTTCGACCTATGCAAATCAAACTTAATGAATAATTTTGATCGCATTTAAAATTCCATCAGATCAAAAGTTATGGCAACGCGTTCCAAACAGCATTACTCAAAAATGAACGCGCAATATGCAACCATAATGCAGTTTTCGAGTTAGATAAAATTTCGATATTTCTCGGTGTATGATCTGACGAATAATTAATACAATTAGATATACTACCATAATTAAATTTCATCATATCAGAAATAAGCAGTTAAGTGGGAAGATTGTAATATTTAAGTAATCAAAATTCAAGCAGGATGTTTTTGAACGAAACAACGAATAAAAACTTACCATGTAGTGATACGATGAGGAAGAATGCAAATAACATCGATTTCTATCAATCCAACTTTTCATAGACTTCAAACCTGTGTTGTTGGCAGATGAGTGATTTCATACCATAAATTGGCCTTTGTTTAAGCCGCCCTTAGGGAACTGTCACATATCACGTCATCAGCACAACGTGAACGAGCATACCTTTCAAAAGTATTTTTCTTCCCGGTACTCACGACATTTTTTCCCACCAAATTTAGTTTTTATGCTTTTTGTGGACCTCTCGTTTCGCTCGCGAAATGTCCATTGAGAGCAAATATTTTCCATCAATCCATCATATTCAAGATATGAATGATTCTTGGACAAATCCTGGTGCTCTGATATAAACTTAAGTCCAACAGTAATTGTTAGCAGGGGTCTGGGGGCGGCGGCCCCAGCGATTTAGACGTTTCAAGTAGATAGGAACATCGTCTTTTTAAGATTTCTGCTGCCAATTTTCAGGCTAATAGCATGGAGAACTGTCAATGCAAACGTAATTCCAACAGTTGTGAGCAGGGGTCTGGGGGCGGCAGCCCCTAGTGACCAGACGTTTTAAGTAGATAGAAACATCGTTATCTTAGGATTTTTGCTGCCAGTTTTGAGGCTAATTAGTAATAACATGGAAACTGATATAAACGTAAGTTCAACAGTTATGAGCAGGGGTCTGGGGGCGGCAGCCCCCAGCAAGCCAGACGAATAAAGTAGATAGAAACATCGTTATCTTAGGACTTTTGCTGTTAATTTTGAGGTAACTACCATGGTGAACTCCTAATTATATATCGAACTTGCATCCACAGCTCTAATAAACTTTATAACTGGGGTCTGGGAAAATTCCTTGCCACTGGAAGTAAGGACGATTCGTAGCAACTGGTAATTGAGAAGATTCCTTGCCACTGGAAATTGGGAAGGTTCATTGCCACTGGAAATTGGGAAGGTTCATTGCCACTGGAAATTGGGAAGGTTCATTGCCACTGGAAATTGGGAAGGTTCATTGCCACTGGAAATTGGGAAGGTTCATTGCCACTGGAAATTGGGAAGGTTCATTGCCACTGGGAAGTGGGAAGGTTCATTGCCACTGGAAATTGGGAAGGTTCATTGCCACTGGAAATTGGGAAGGTTCATTGCCACTGGGAAGTGGGAAGGTTCGTTCCTACTGAGAAGATGGAAGATTCGTTGCCACAGGAAAGTAGGAAGATTCCTTACTACCGGGAAGAGGGAAGATTCCTTGCCACAGGGAAGTAGGAAGATTCCTTACTACCGGGAAATGGGAAGATTCCTTGCCACAGGGAAGTAGGAAGATTCCTTACTACCGGGAAGTGGGAAGATTCCTTGCCACAGGGAAGTAGGAAGATTCCTTACTACCGGGAAGTGGGAAGATTCCTTGCCACAGGGAAGTAGGAAGATTCCTTACTACCGGGAAGTGTGAAGATTCCTTACTACCGGGAAGTGGGAAGATTCCTTACTACCGGGAAGTGGGAAGATTCCTTACTACCGGGAAGTGGGAAGATTCGTTGCCACTGGGAAGTCGGAAGATTCCTAACGAATGGGAAGAGGGAAGATTCCTTGCCACAGGGAAGTAGGAAGATTCCTTACTACCGGGAAGTGGGAAGCTTCCTTGCCACAGGGAAGTAGGAAGATTCCTTACTACCGGGAAGTGTGAAGATTCCTTACTACCGGGAAGTGGGAAGATTCGTTACCAGGGAAGTAGGAAGATTCCTTACTACCGGGAAGTGGGAAGATTCCTTACTACCGGGAAGTGGGAAGATTCGTTGCCACTGGGAAGTGGGAAGATTCTTTACGAATGGGAAGTGGGAAGATTCCTTACTACCGCGAAGTGGGGAGATTCGTTGCCACAAGGAAGTGGGAAGATTCCTTACTACCGGGAAGTGGGAAGATTCGTTATCGCTGGGAAGTGGGAAGATTCCTTACTACCGGGAAGTGGGACAATTCGTTGCCACTGGGAAGTGGTAAGATTCCTAACTACCAGGAAGTGGGAAGATTAGTTATCACTGGGAAGTAGGAAGATTCATCACTACCGAGAAGTGGGAAGATTCGTTGCCACTGGGAAGTGGGAAGATTCCTAACTACCGGGAAGTGGGAAGATTCGTTGCAAGGTTACTTTGTGACTGATCAAAATTTTTGAAAATTTTAGATTTTCAGAAAATTTCCCGGTAGATCAAAAAAAATCACGAGTACCCGGAGTACCGACTTTTGAAAGGTAAGACTCTAGAATTTTGATTGACCCGTTTGAAAATCTCAGGATCTGATACAGTACTGTATTTTGATTTAACAAGATTTTTTTGCATTTTTGTTGAATTTTATATTCATTTCATAGCCATTTCAAATGGGAAAATCGATTACTTTCGAAAAAAACTACAATTTAAACTCCAGGAAAAAATCGCCTTAATATCTTGCGCCTTAATTATTAATCGCCTATATTTCTGGTATTGTTTATATGAGTAGATGATATTTCGGTAGCATTCAGGCTAAAATAAACAAAATTTATTTTTGCTCCCAAAACTACACCATCCCTTCAAGGGGCCGGGGGGTCTGAGGTCGATTTTTGGTTTTTGTTGTTTCTGATAGAGCTGAACGCCAGCTACCAAAAGGTTTTTACCGCATCAAAAAATATTGTTCCTAGCGGGAGTTAGCAATTTTTGAAATCTCGATTTCGCCTGTAATTACAGTGCGCACGCGAACTTACGACGCGATTCGCCGAAAATCAACTTTAAAATCTATCTCCTCCTACAGCTTTTGAGGAAAACCCTTGAAACTTGGTAGTTATGTTCTAGGGTGTAAAAAAACTTCGTACGAGCCGATTTTTGATTTCGGCCTCAGAAGTGAAAATATGAATTTTTTGAAATTTGAAAATCGTCATTTTCGACCATTTTTGGGACAGGAGCCAACTTTGAAAATTCATATTTTCACTTCTGATCAAAAATTGGCTCGCACGAAAGTTTTGTTTTATGCCCTAGAACATAACTACCAAGTTTCAAGGGTTTTCCTCAAAAACTGGAGGAGGTGATAGATTTTAAAGTTTATTTTCGGCAAATCGAATCGTAAGTTCGCGCGCGCACTGTAATTACTAATTACAGGCGAAATAGCGATTCGAAAAATTCATAACTTCGGCTAGGAACAATATTTTTACATGGGTAAAAAGCTACTTGTAGCTGGCGTTCTCCCCTATCAGAAACAACAAAAAACCGAAAACCGACCTCAGACCCCCCGGCCCCCTTAAGGGCCGGTTAAATAAGGGCCAATAAGATAGGGTACTTTTGCGGAGGGACGACGGATAGTGAACAGTTTGAAATAAAAAAGGACAAAGGAACTAAGCAGCAAATACCACCGATATGAAGTCTAAGCTACTGACTATTGAGTATGTAGCAAGATAGTAATAATAGTAATAGTAAACTTGGTCGAGCATAACTAGAAAAAAGTTTGCACATATATATGCACGCAGACCGGCGGACGTGATCCACTGATCCGAATAATTATTATCAGTTATTCATATTTCGTGAATAACGTGCACGAATCATGTTCTATGCCACTTAAAATTTATGACATATGTTTTAAATTCCGAAGTCGGCATAACAAGCTCACAAGCATGCACTCCCTAGACGCTATCAGATCTGTGGTGCCCGATCCGACCGCGAGAAATCAGCTAACTGCAGAGAGAGTCGCAGGTCTTAACAAATTTCAATGTTCCGCTTTAGATGCAAAATCGTCAGATGATTATTATTTAAAATTTTTTTAAATGGTGACATTTTAACGTTTTAAACTTGCTCTCTAAGATGACATATATTCAGGTAGATGATTTGAATTCAGTGATTTCAAATAACAAAATCTGAAGACAAAATCGACGGTCAGATTTTGTCATTAATCGAATTCACTAGAGTCCCCTCGACCTAGAGTCCTCCCCCGACCTAGACTTCCTCCACGTCAGAATTTAAGTTAGAATCAGGTGAAAAAGTCAAATTTAGTCCACGATCAAAATTTGAAATTGACTGCTTAAGCATTGAGTCTGTTTAACACCGAACATGTAGACATTACGCCGTGCACAGAAAACTCAATTGTTTCGAAGTTTTAACAAAAATAATATACCTTATTGGCCTTTTATTTAGCCGGCCTTTTTTAACCGGTCCTTTTTTTCACCGGCCCTATGGAAAAAAATTGGATCATTTTTCAACCGTTTTAGCTGGCCCCTTGGACAAATTTCTTTATAGTGGTCGCCAGATCAAGGATTTTGTGCTCTTAAATGGCCATTATAAAAACCCATTTATACTGAAAAAATTGCACCGAAAGACCCAAATCCCGGTCTGATATGATGCTTTAGGCGTTACATAATGCCATTAAAGACAACTTAACACTGTTTAAGGCAAGCCATAAAAGTTTCATTTGACCTAAATTAACTGGCCTTTAATTTGACTGGCCCACTTTTATAACCGGCCTTTTTTTAACCGGCCCTTTGGACAAAAATGTCAAGGTCATTTTTGTCCTTAAGGGCCGGTTAAATAAAGGCCAATAAGGTATCCGGCACTCTCGTCCACGTCAGCCGGACGTCTTGAAACTGAAAATGGTTCCTAATTACTCACTGTGGCAATTACTAAAACATCCCATTTCTCTTGCTTCCTTGAAACTGAAAGTGGTTCCCAATTACTCACCGTGGCAAGCTATACCGTCTCCCTCATAACCAGTGTTACATGCACACTCGTAACTCCCCCTGGTGTTGGTACACTTCGCATTGGAGTCACACGGGTTATGGAGACACTCGTCAATGTCTGAAGGGTGTTTCGGAAATCATATCTCACAGATATCATAGGACCGATACCAATGGCTTATTAATATTACATGGTAAATAAAGCAATAGGCGGGGTAGCCAACCAGTCATTGGCCATTTGTCACTCAGTCTTAGTCGACCGGCCCTGAAATGTCGCCATAGAAAATTTATGATAGCCTGCAATCGGCTATTATCAGTTCATAGAGGAGCAAATCCATTTTCAAAAACTCCACAAAATTGTGTGAGAAGATGAGAAAGATTCTATAGAATGCAGAATGCCATGATCTATATACCTGTACAAACAAGTCCATCGCCAGCATAGCCATCTCCTTATTCAAAAGTGAAACTCCCAACTGTGTTGGTACACACTGCATTTCCATCACAAGGGGTATCCAAACATTCGTTAACATCTGAAACATGCACAAAATGGCGTCATTTCAGGTAAATTCAAGTAAAACGACTACTATAACGCATACTACCTCGCTTTCTGATCTGGGCCTCATACTTATAGTTAATTTCATTTAAATGAAAACGAAAATTTCGCTCAAATCACACTGGAACAATGTTTGACTGACAAGTCTTCCATATAAACGAGAGCCTTCATTATCTTAATGACAATGACACCACCAAGAAAAATATAGTTAAGCGCATCTAGCGCTTTAAGGATAAGGCTTTGGATCATGATTAGGGTCAGAATTTGTAAGGATTAGGGTAAGGTCGTAAGGATGATGGTTAGGGTTGTGGTTTGGGTTAAGATAAGGGTTAAGATAAGGGTTAAGATACAAAATGAAAAAGAGCGAGGTTTTGAACTGTGACGTCACTCAGCCTCGTTAACATGGGAGACCTACCGGTTGACTAGAGTACTGGGTGAGTGGAATACTGGTTGGCTCCATGAGAAGTCAATTCGAGATTATATCCATTAGCTACCTATCAGATAGAAATTGTCAGGAAATATCGTAACTGGTTTTGATTTCGAGATGTGTCATAAGACCATCTGAAAACTTCCGTTTTCATGACACCAAATACTATGATTAACTTTTTATATTGATGAAAAATATTACCTATAAGCCTATCTAGTATATATAACTGATACACAGATTACATATAATTGTGCAAGGTCGAACTTCGAATCGTCATGAATCAGTCGTTTAAATTATAATCAACTGCCAGAGTAAGACTAAAATCTAAGAATCTACATTATGTTTTGACAATTTTGTTTTGACAATTTTCAAGCATCATAGTGACCTGAGGAATATATAATTATCCGATGCGATCAGCCTGAATCGAGAAAAAATAATTCCTCGGCTATGATAGAATCTCCTGACGTGCTCAGTATCCGGACTTTCGTCCAGTCCATATTGGGTAATCGAGTGAATACCCCCGCCCGACGGGTCTAAACCGGATGCATTTTTAAAATAAGTTCTAACTTATCGAATCACATTCCGTTAATCTATCATATCTCCATGAATTCAGACCAGCAACCATTTGTTCAGTTGTTTCATGGTTAAATGACACAATGCACGTTAATCTAACGCCCTCGAGTGGTACTGTCTTACTATTAATTGCACTCAGTTTTGCCTCGTGAAATTAGTGCACTTATTTCAATTTAGTGTTTTATTTTTTTTACTGAAATTCGGTTCTGTTTCGATTGATTATATCTATAGTGCTGTAATTTCCACCTTACCTTTCAAAAGCATTTTTCTTCCCGGTAGTGGCCAAAATTTTTCCCACTAAATCCAATTTTTTGGTTTTCTGTGGCCCCTTTGCTTCGCTCATAAAAAAAAGTACCCATGTGCGCGCATCCAGAAATTCTTTAATTTCCTCTGAGACCCGTTTTTATGATTTCTGTGGCCTGCTCACTTCGCTCGCAAAAATACCACATATAAATGGTAATCCTAAGTCTTAACTGATCTTTCTGAGCGCCGCAGGCGAGATTTTCAAAGTTTCATTGAAGACTGTCTAGGACCAATTAAGCCATAATGAATCACAACGGCCCGCCGCAGGCGAAAATTTTGTTTTTTACATCTGAATCTGGTGTCTAAGACCAATTTATCAACAAAATTTGATCAAAACAGCCCGCCGCAGGCGAAAATTTTAAGGTTATTTTGCATCTAAATCTGCCGCCAAGTTCAATTTGGTAATACATTATTGATTACAATAGCCTGCTGCAGGCGAAAATTTTTAATGTCTCACAACCCTGACTGTGTCTAGACCAGTTGTGTAACATAATTTGATCACAAAAGCCCGCCGCAGGCGAAAATTTTTTGGGTTTTTGCATCTGAAACTGCCTCTAAAGTCAATTCGTTATT
The DNA here is from genome assembly GCA_011033025.1 of Beroe forskalii. Classification (NCBI taxonomy): domain Eukaryota; kingdom Metazoa; phylum Ctenophora; class Nuda; order Beroida; family Beroidae; genus Beroe; species Beroe forskalii. The sequence goes on along the minus strand of WFMF01000842.1, from coordinate 23,624 downwards.
GATAATTTGATTACAACATTTTCAATGTTTCACAACTGTGGCTGTGTCTAAGACCAATTTATCAACAAAATTTGATCAAAACAGCCTGCCGCAGGCGAAAATTTTAAGGTTTTTTTTGCATCTAAATCTGCCTCCAAGATCAATTTGGTAATACATTATTGATCACAAAAGCTCGCCGTAGGCGAAAATTTTTGGGTTTTTGCATCTGAATCTGCCTCTTAAGTTATTTCGGTATCGATAATTTGATTACAACATTTCCAATGTTTCACACCTGTGGCTGTGTCTAAGACAAATTTATCAACAAAATTTAATCACAACAGCCTGCCGCAGGCGAAAATTTTCAGGGTTCTTTGTATCTGAATCTGCCTCTAAATTTAATTCGGTATTGATAATTTGCGGTGGACTGTTTAATTTAACAGTCTGCCACAGGTGAATATTTTCAATGCTTTCTACTCTACTGGGAAGATTTCCTACCACTGGGAAGATTTCCTACCACTGGGAAGATTTCCTACCACTGGGAAGATTTCCACCACTGGGAACTTGGGAAGATTTCCTACCACTGGGAAGATTTCTAACCACTGGGAAGATTTCCTACCACTGGGAAGATTTCCTACCACTGGGAAGATTTCCTACCACTGGGAAGATTTCCAACCACTAGGAAGATTTCCTATCACTAGGAAGATTTCCTACCAAGTACCACTGGGAACTTGGGAAGATTAAGTAGCACTGGGAAGTTGTTTTACCCACTGGGAAGATTTCCTACCACTGGGAAGATTTCCTACCACTGGGAAGATTTCCTACCACTGGGAAGATATCCTACCACTGGGAAGATTTCCTACCACTGGGAATATTTCCTACCACTGGGAAGATTTTCTACCACTGAGAAGATTTCATACTTTCCTACTAAGCTACTACTGGGAAAATTCCTGAAAATAAAACTACTGGAAAATAACTGAAAAGTATCAGACTTGATCCTGGGAAGATTCCAGTAAAAATTTTCGAAAAATCTCGATTTTTGAAAAATTTCCCGGTAAATCAAAAAAATTTCCCGGTAGTCACGACTACCCGGACTACCAACTTTTGAAAGGTAAGATTTCCACTCAGCTTCACATCGTGCAATTACATCAACTGTAACATTCTAAGCCGTTAGATATTGCAATTCATACTTTCATATCATTGTTTTCACAGACGTTGCCCACCTTTTTGTGCCAAGAGCACAAATGTGACCGTCCAAATGTGGAACGTTGCGCGCGCGGGGTCCGGGTAACATCCTAGTCCTACGGATAATTGTAAAAAAACAGTACACTATTCTTTTGAAAATAATCATTCAAGATATTACACAAAGACAGGAAAAACTAACAATTTAACCTTAAATTTTAAGGACAGAAGGCTCAAATGAAATCATTACGAGTATAACATAATACACCTACAATTTGGGGGGGGTCCACCGGCCAACGGCCAACGGCCAATTGGCCGAAATTGAAAATTTTTTAGACGGTTGGCCGGTTGGCCGTTTTTTTATTTTTGATATTTACGCTCTTTAGGGGGGTCCAATCAAAAAACTCCCAGAGAGAAAGTTGTTTGTAATAGTTCTAAGAACACATCTGAGTACATTTGAAGACACAAATATCGAAAAAAATGTGATATTAAAGATAATTTAGCTCATTTTCGTACAGTCTAGAACTTTTAGCAACTCATGGACCAGGATCATCCTACTGTTAACATCTAAATAGGTTCACCAAGAGGTATTGAATATGTTCCAGTGGCCGGGAAAGTACTTGAGTGCTTGAAAAAAATCTCCTTGCATGAGGGCTCCTTAATTCTGATGAAAGGGATTGCCAATTAATAAGACTGCGGCACAGAGTCCTGACATTGGACTATTGGAGCTAAAGTTGGCTTCCCAGAATTCTGTCAACCTCAAGGCCCTGCAACCAGTTTCAACCACTAATATCACCTTTCCACAACTTATATTACCTCCTTCAACACCAGTGCTCCCTTCAGCTTCACCTCCTGACTTCATTCTTCCACCGTCCTTCTTTCCAGTACAGCCCTCTTTGCCCCAATTTAGCCCTGAAAGTGCCCCTGCCCATCTAGTCGCCCTGACTCAGTGCCTCACACTATAGTACCATGGATTCCTCAGCCCTGTCCCGCCTTAGTACCTTGGCCTCCTCCTCAACTCCTCATGATCAGCCACTGCTCCTCAACTTCGTTCTGAGTCTTGTACCCAGTCTCCTCCTCAGTATTTTCATCCTGTCTTGCAGCTCCTGGCCCTCGCCAATGGATTCCTTGTCCATCCCAATCGAGTGTTGCAGAAACCACCAACTCCCCTCCTGCTGCACACAGATCTATCCTCTACCTGGGTGCAAACCTAGGTGCCTAGACGAATCGCTTAGCCTGCACATCCTGGATATGATGGTGCATCTGGTCCCTGCTACAACAGATCCTCTTTACCTTTACCAGATAGTTCCTCTATCTCTATCATAGGCACCTCATCATTGTATCATTGGACACCTTATGGTTAATGACGGTCTCACTGTTACTGCACATCTGCAAGGGGGAATTCACCCTGACCAGGTGGCCAGGTGCTTCCTCTGCTCAGAGCACCATAAAACCGGTTAAGGGATATTTAACCCCCCCCCAACATTACATCACCTACTTCAGTACAGCAAATCTGTAGAGGAAATCGGGGGATCAAACATCACAGTTCGAGGATTGCAGCGACATTTAACCCCCCCCCCCTCCTGGCATTGCATTCCTCGATGAATCAACACAGATAAGATCAAACACAATAATCCGCAGCTTATTCAAGGTCTTTAAGTGGGATGAACCTCTCCTGAACCAAGATGTTCCGTGCCTACAGAGGAGACGTGTTCAAGCCATCTGCTCTGGAAACAAGGAGGAACGAGAGGATCCAGATCCTCATCAGGAACTACTCCAGACCTACTGCTGACAGCTTCCTGACTATGACTACATGTCTTATAGATCAAGTGTTGGGGATGTATTGTCGGAGGGTCAAATGAATTGCATGCCGCACTACAAAAAGGCCTGAGCCAATCCTAGGAATCATTGCAAACTATAAGGCCTAAGTACTTGAACTGCATTAACTATTTAGGACTGCTAGGCAAGCTGGCAAGGGCTCGTGAATGTCATCTCTAGGTCATATACATGCAGGGAGACAGTTATAGAATCATTTGTTTCATACATGAACAGGAAATAGTTCCAGGCGTGGCAGGGAATCAGGGATAAGACAACATGACTATATTGCAATGGATTTTTAAGACTATAAGGGAAGAACCTTACAGGTGGGATGGTCTACACTTGAACTTATCAAGGCTTAATCTACATATCCTAGACCATTAACAACTTTCAAAAGTTGATTTGGGCAACATCAAACATGAAACAGCATTATATGAATGTATGGAAGCTTGGGCCTTCTTCAAGAACAAGGCCAATTTAGACTGTTTCAACGAACTTGATTGACACATTTGACACCCCCTACCAATCAAATTAGCAGGAAAATACCAGTTATAGAAATTGTAACAACTTTTTCTCTCACAACTTTCAACTATAATGCTTCTGGACGAAACCAGGGATGAAAAAGGAAAAAAACGGCCAATGGGCCAACGGCCAATTGGCCAAAACACCAAATTTTTAAGACGGTTGGCCGTTGGCCGGTGGACCCCCCCCCCAATTTACAACATGTTTATTACATAATTCTATAATTAATTATACCTATTCATTACATATTTTTTCGGAAAAAACGGAAAACTTCATAAGATAATACCGAACGAAACCAACTTCAACAAGAATTGCGCCTGCCGGCACATCTCTTGTTCCCGTTGTTCCCGTATGCTAATTTGCAGGCACTTAAATCCGTGTTCCCCGGGTTCATATATTTGTTCCAGTTCATATATTTGTACTTATCATACGTTGCTCGTCTGTTATCTCTACAACTGATAGTGCATTTAATAGCAGCTTGTAGCAATACACTGCTTTGTGATGGATTGTACAAAGCAACCGAAAAAATGGCTCGATTCGAAATTGAAGATGTTGGGATGTTCCAGTATGAAAGATCTAACTGTCAACAAGTGTAAAGCACCGGTCAAGGAGGAACTTGCCTCGTCACTGGTTGGAGCGTTGTCATACCTCTCTTCGTTGATTGAGCACGTCGACCGGTTAAGTGAGGAGTCAGATGAGTTGCAGGAGAAGCTTGATGAGTCTTTGGAATCTTCAGTTCATCTCAGCCAAGCTAGTGAGGAGACCTTAGTGTTGCAGAAGAAACTCTTGGATTCTCAGGAGACTGTGGTGGAGCTCCAGAAGCAACTACTGGAATGCAAGGACGAACAGTTGCGTGCTGTAACGTCAAGCGTAAAGTCGTCTGTCCAGGAAACAGTTCAGGAAGAATTCAAGAGCTACAGCTCAGTGGTTAAGTCAGGACTACAGGAGCAGTCTGCAGTTACGTCAGCTAACATCGTCTCCGTTGTTAAGAAGGTCGTGGAGGAAGAGGATCGGAGTCGCAGCGTGATGGTGTTTGGACTACCCGAAGAAGACAACGAACAGCTCACTGCTCAGTAAGAAGGTCGGGGAAATCATGACAGCGATAGGAGAAAAACCGAAAATGGACGTGTGCAGACTCGGTAAGGCTAGGGATGACAGACCACGCCCTGTCAAGGTTACCTTGTCCAGTTCCCTGATCGTGACCCAGATTATGTCAAAGTCTCGCAGGCTAAGTGGACATGAACGGTTTAAGTCAGTGTTTCTGTCTCCGGACAGATCTTACGAGCAGAGGACAAAACACAGGACTCTGGTTGAGGATCTCAAAAGGAAGAAAGCTGCGGAGCCTTATAAGAGGCATTTCATACGCAATGGGACTGTTACCAGCAGAGAGAAAAACGTGACGGTGTAACGTTTTGATGGGTGAGGAGTAGCACTCAGTGGAGGGGTGATAAGCAGTGGTGATGCGTCGAGAAGTTTGCTGTTAGACTGATCAGGCGTTTGTCGCGCACGCAGGTCTTAATTGACCTCGCAACATGGACCTCTGATTCGATACTATGTGTCTTAGAGTGGTGACGTGTCACTTTTCTTTTCATTCAGTGTGTTGACAGGCATGGATCCAGCCCAGAATTTTTGGGGGCGTGCAAATTTATACAGCTCACTCGGCGCCGCTTCGCGGCACCTCGTTCGCACATAGGAAGTTTTTGAATATTAGAAGGATAATTAAAGTATGTATAAGCAGGGGTCTGGGGCAGCGGCCCCTAGAGGCCAGAGGTCTAGAGTATAACGAATTAGCAACTAAATACTTGAATTGTGTTTGAGCATTATTGTCAACTTAACGACGCTCTTGTTGCTGTTGTATGAAATCTCAATAAATAAAAAATCAAAAGTGCAGCAGGGGTCTGGGGGCGGCAGCCCCCAGAAGCCAGAGGTCTGGAGTATAAAGAATTAGCAACTAAATAGTGTTTGGGCATTGCTTTCAATAGGTATAACAGCGCTGTTAATGCTCTCGTACAAAATCTCATTGATATAAATATAAAATCAAAAGAGCAGCAGGGGTCTGGGGGCGGCAGCCCCCAGAAGCCAGAGGTCTGAAGTATAGAGAAATGGTAAGTCAATAGTGTTTGGGCATTATTTTCAACTTAATAACAGTGCTGTTGTTTCTGTCATAAAAATTCCAATAAATGTTATACTAAGAATCAAAAGAGCAGCAGAGGTCTGGGGGCGGCAGCCCCCAGAGGCCAGAGGTCTAGAGTATAACGAATTAGCAACTAAATACTTGAATAGTGTTTGAGCATTATTGTCAACTTAACGACGCTCTTGTTGCTGTTGTATGAAATCTCAATAAATAAAAAATCAAAAGTCCAGCAGGGGTCTGGGGGCGGCAGCCCCCAGAAGCCAGAGGTCTGGAGTATAAAGAATTAGCAACTAAATAGTGTTTGGGCATTGCTTTCAATAGGTATAACAGCGCTGTTAATGCTCTCGTACAAAATCTCATTGATATAAATATAAAATCAAAAGAGCAGCAGGGGTCTGGGGCGGCAGCCCCAGAAGCCAGAGGTCTGAAGTATAGAGAAATGGTAAGTCAATAGTGTTTGGGCATTATTTTCAACTTAATGAGTTAATAACAGTGCTGTTGTTTCTCTCATAAAAATTCCAATAAATGTTATACTAAGAATCAAAAGAGCAGCAGAGGTCTGGGGGCGGCAGCCCCCAGAAGCCAGAGGTCTGGAGTATAAAGAATTAGCAACTAAATAGTGTTTGGGCATTGTTGTCAACTTAACGACGCTCTCGTTGCTGTTGAACGAAATCTCAATAAATATAAAATCAAAAGAGCAGCAGGGGTCTGGGGGCGGCAGCCCCCAGAAGCCAGAGGTCTGAAGTATAGAGAAATGGTAAGTCAATAGTGTTTGGGCATTATTTTCAACTTAATAACAGCGCTGTCCTTTCTGTCATAAAAATTCCAATAGATGTTATTCTAAGAATCAAAAGAGCAGCAGGGGTCTGGGGGCAGCAGCCCCCAGAAGCCAGAGGTCTAGAGTATCAAGAAATGGCAACTCAATAGTGTTTGGGCATTGCTTTCAATAGGTATAACAGCGCTGTTAATGCTCTCGTACAAAATCTCATTGATATAAATATGAAATCAAAAGTACAGGGGTCTGGGGGCAGCAGCCCCCAGAAGTTAGAGGTCTGAAGTATTAAGAAAGAAAGAAATTGGTAATCAATTGCATTGTGTCTGTTATTTGTGCATCAATTTTTCAAAAATTGCACGCCCCCATGCACGCCCCCAAATTTCTGATGGGGGCGTGCGCACGCCCCCGCACGCCCCCGGTGGATCCATGCCTGTGTGTTGAGTGCCCTTGAAGGGATTTTATTATTTTTATTGTACTGATTTATTTATTTCAAAGCCCTTAGTGGTACCCCGCCGTGGGTTTTCAATCAAATCGGTAAAGCACGCCGTCATTTGATCGTCGACGGTTTTCCGTCTTAAACTGACATTATGAGTTGACAATAAGACATAAAGCGAGTGATAGTGATCTTCCAAAATATAGTGGAAGTGGTCAGTGATACGTTGTGCGCGTGAGGGTTACACTAAAAATTGACGTTAACAGTTAACACTTGAAGTTGAAAACATGGCATTTTACGACCGAATCATTAGGGGGGGATCGTTGGTTCCACCCTAATATTTTGGAAAATACGCATTTGGGATAGGATGGCCAACAGTTTGTAATCAACCAATTGTGTGATTTAAGATTTTTGAGGGCGTAATTGTGCAGCATAGAGTAGTCTCGACTACTCTGCACGTGTCCCAGTCATAGCATATGCAACAAGTTAGACTCTACTATATTTATTTTTTATTCAACTATGATTATTCAAATCTTTTGGTTGGGGCATCCTCAATCCTCATGTTTCATGAATGATTTTATATAGGGCAAGTGACAATGTATAATTTGTTGTGTATACTATTTGTGATTTAGAATGAGAAAAAAAATGAAAAAGACATTCATGCAAATTTTATCATTGAGAAGTTTGATGAAATTGATGAACGATGAAGTTTTTCAAAAAGAATCCATTTCCAAGTTTCAACATTATGGGATGAACATACGCCCCACCACCTATTTGAGTACGCGTAAAGGTAGTATACACAACACCCACAAAACATGATCTCTGCTAACCTTTTCTCAATGCCTTCTTGTAGAACAAAAACGCGATTGGGAACAGGAAAAATCATAATATCTCAATTATAAATTAATCAACATACACTTGCTCTTATGATACATAGCATAGTGTTAAATCAGTATAAAAAATATAATTATAAAACATGAATTTTACAAAACTGATAAAAAATTTTTTTACAAGACTACAACCTTAAATATGACGCTTTAATTTCTTCATTTTATTCCTTTTTTCTATTCCATTATTTTTAGAATCCAATAAATAATGTGCAAGAGTGACCAAGTATTTCCTCAAAAAGCAATAGCCGACAGCGTCCAATGTCTTGTAATATCAATTTATCCCAGGTTAAGATGGCGGAGCCCCGTGTATGCTTGTCACAAAAGCAAATAAGCAAGGAGAGCCTCCATAAATGAGCCCATCATTTGGGTATGTATGTTTTGTAAATGATGGGGTTATCTATATGGGTTTCTAATAGGATGAGTTCATCATATCATTATTAAGCAGAGGTATGAATATTTTGAAAATCAAAATTTCCACTGCAGTTCGAACTAGCATTGTTATAACTATCCACTATTAACTATTTTAGCAATATACATTATTGATAAAAGGAGAATTTGATACGTGTTTAATTATTAAGGTGCAATAAAACGTCCATTTAAACGTGTTCTATCACATTCAAATCAGGTTTTGAGGTTGAACGGGAGCCGTGTTGTAATGGGACGTGTTGTAACATGGGCGTAAACATTTCCTAGCTCAAGTCACAGTATGAAACACTTCCTAGTTTTGGTTTTTGGACCCTTAGTTTGTCCACATTTATCCCGAATCAATCGCACGAGTTCAATAAATGCTTCATCGACATTTTCTCGTGATTTAGCGCTTGTCTTTACAACTGGAATCTGCAATTTTGAGCGTGTGATATAGATAGTATGCTAAATTAAAGAGTGCTAAATTTCACCACGGGGCGAAATTTCTCACTCTTTTCACACTAATATTACAGTTAGCAACACAGGAAATTTGTTTAGTCGAACAGTAACGGACAATAGCCAAATAAAAGTAACCCAAACGTGTGCATCGATGAAGGGATTGACAGTGCACGCAATTTACCTACTTTTCCAGAACATAATAATATGTTCTATGGAAAGTAGGAAAATTGCGTAAATTTTGTCGTATTTTCATCGATCGGTCCAATTGCACACATTAGAAGGGTAATTTATTGCCTATTAATCTCCACTACATCTACTCACGTTCATATCAGCAGCAACGCTGTCGATCAGATGGTCAGGAACAGATTCCTCGTTTTTCAAATCAATTTTATTTGCCACCAGGACCATGGGGAACCAGTCCCTGAAAAAACACTGGTGAATAATCACAAGGACCAGTCCATGAAAAACACTGGTGAATTATCACGAGGACCAGTCCCTGAAAAACACTGGTGAACAATCACGAGGCCCAAGGAAAACAACAGAATGTTTAAATATGCGATGGGAACCAGCCATGGCAATCACTTGATAAAAACAGCAGTTTGTTTGGATGTACTAGTCAATATGCCAGAAGAAGTATAAAAATTTACAAATTTCCATATAACTCCTCGGATGGCAGTTTGTCATTACATTCTCATTCCTTTCCTGCAACTGTAATCAGCGTCAGAATGGGAGAGGGTGCTGTGGCGATTTATTAAAGTATTTATGACGTAGTGCAAGAAATATCAACGGAATTTGCTCGTTTTCCTGAAAAATCTTCAGTAACATCCGGGCATTATATTATGAGAGATTTATTCCCATACTTTATCAGTTACTTCATGTTGAAAGTCAATGGATTCTGCTCCAACGTAATTAACTCCTAACCGGGAAGCATCCGTGAAACTGCACAAGGTTTGCTGCGGTTATGCGATCACCGCCACCATTCCAATCAGGCCAAAGCCAAAACCAATAACTTTCGATCAGTGAATATTCTGAAACCAAGTATCCCCCGAGCGTAATACTGCAACAAAGAGCAAGGTGCAAAATATGCAAGTCTTAATTAACACATCGTATGTGTGAAAAGTGGCAGGGACTTTCGTGGTGTCCAATTAAGACTTTAAAAGGGGCCAAAGTTCGGAAGAAGTTCTATTTCCTTCCAACCTTCGAATAATTTGCGTTTTCTCAACTTTATACGAGAAGAGGGTGATGCTTCCAAAGACAGCCCCCATGCTACTGGTTCTATCTGTTCTCCTTCTCTCAATCACCACTACTGATTCACGTAAGTCGCAAAACGAGATATGTCATACTATCCCTACTTTCAATCTTCTTAGAGTTATGTCATACTATCCTTACTTTCATAGTCTCCTTGGAGTGTCCTTATAGTATCCTTTGAGTGATAAACAATTTAATACCTCATTGGCCTTCATTTAACCGGCCCTTAAGGGGGCCGGGGGGTCTGAGGTCGGTTTTTAGGTTTTTGTTGTTTCTGATAGGGGAGAACGCCAGCTACCAGGGTTTTTACCCCATGTAAAAATATTGTTCCTAGCCGAAGTTATGAATTTTTCAAATCGCTTTTGAAATTTGAAAATCGTCTTGTTTGGACAAGAGCCAACTTTGAAAATTCATATTTTCACTTTTGACCAATCAAAAGTTTTGTTTTATGCCCTGGAACATAACTACCAAGTTTCAAGGGTTTTCCTCAAAAATTGTAGAAGGAGATAGATTTTAAAGTTAATTTTCGGCAAAATGCGTGGTAAGTTTGCGCGCGCACTGTAATTACAGGCGAAATCGCATGGTTACTGGTATGGTAATTGGCATGGCAACTGGTATGGTAATTGGTATGGTAACTGAGTGACTGATATGGTAATTCGTTGGTAACTGGTATGGTAGTTTTTATGGTAACTAGAATGGTATGGTAGTTAGTATGGTAACTAGAAATGTAATTGGAATGGTATCTGAAGTACTCCACAGGTCCGACTGCTGATGCCGAGTGCCCCATCCTAATGAGAGATGCCGGTCTGTCAGAAGACTTCGCCGGTTTGGTAGCACACCGTGTGCACTCCCTCACTCTGGAGGACTTGGTAAGTTGCCAGCAACACTGGGGAACTTGGTAAGTTGCCAGCAACACTGGGGAACTTGGTAAGTTGCCAGCGCCCAGAAATATTGGGGAACTTGGTAAGTTGGGGGGGTCCACCGGCCAACGGCCAACGGCCAATTGGCCGAAATTGAAAATTTTTTAGACGGTTGGCCGTTTTTTTGTTTTTGATATTTACGCTCTTTAGGGGGGTCCAATCAAAAAACTCCCGGAGAGAAAGTTGTTTGCAATAGTTCTAAGAACACATCTGAGTACATTTTAAGACACTAATATCGAAAAAATGTGATATTAAAGATAATTTATCATTTCGTACAGTCTAGTACTTATGGCAACTCATGGACCAGGATCATCCTACTGTTAACATCTAAATAGGTTCACCAAGAGGTATTGAATGTATGTTTCCAGTGTGGGAAAGTACCTACTTGAGTGCTTGAAAAAATGTCCTTGTATGAGGGCTCCTTAATTCTGATGAAAGAGTTGCCAATTAATAAGACACAGCACAGAGTCCTGACAGTGGACTATTGAGCTAAGTTGGCTTCCCAGAATTCTGTCAACCTCAAGGCCCTGCAACCAGTTTCAACCACTAATATCACCTTTAAACAACAGTTATTACCTCCTTCAACACCAGAAGAAGTATAAGCTTCACAAATTTCCTTCCACCTCCTCTTTCCAGTACAGCCCTCTTTGCTTGTTTAGTCCCTGAAAGTGCCCCCTGCCCATCTAGTCGCCCCTGACTCAGTGCCTCACACTATAGTACCATGGATTCCTCAGCCCTGTCGATTTAGTACCTTGGCCTCCTCCTCAACTCTTAATGATCAGCCACTGCCTCAACTTCGTTCTGAATCTTCTACCCAGTGTCCTCCCGGGCATTTTCATCCTGTCTTGCAGGCTCCTGGCTTTCGCCAATGGATTCTTGTCCATCCCAATCGAGTGTTGCAGAAACCACCAACTTTCCCCTCTGCACACAGATCTATCCATACCTGGGTGCAAACCTTGCGCCTAGACGAATTGCTTAGCCTGCACATCCTGGATATGATTCCAATCTGGTCCTAGCTACAACAGATCCCTACCTTTACCAGATAGTTCCTCTATCTCTATCATAGGCACCTCATCATTGTATCATTGGACCTTTTATGGTTAATGACGTGTCTTAATTGTTCTGTACATCGTATCTGCAAAGGGGATTCACCTGACCAGGTGGCCAGGTGCTTCCTCTGCTCAAAGCACCATAAAAATAGTTAAAGGGACATTTGACCCCCAACATTACATCACCTACTTCAGTACAGCAAATCTGTAGAGGAAAGTGGGGATCAAACATCAGTTCGAGGATTGCAGCGACATTTACCACCCCCCCTCCCCCCCTGGCATTGCATTCCTCGATGAATCAACACAGATCAAACGCAATAATCCGCAGCTTATTCAAGGTCTTTAAAGTGGGATGAACCTCCTGAACCAAGATGTTCTGTGCCTACAGAGGAGACGTGATCAAGCCATCTGCCCTGGAAACAAGGAGGAACAGAGGATCCAGATCCTCATCCGGAACTACTCCAGACCTACTGCTGACAGCTTCGACTATGACTACATGTCTTATAGATCAAGTGTTGGGGTGTGTATTTTCGGAGGGTCCAAATGAATTGCATGCCGCACTACAAAAGGCCTGAGCCAATCTAGGAATCATTGCAAACTATAAGGCCTTAGTACTTGGACTGCATAAACTATTTAGGACTGCTAGGCAAGCTGGCAAGGGCTCGTGAATGTCATCTCTAGGTCATTTACATGCAGGGAGACAGTCCAATAGAATCATTGTTTCATACATGAACAAGAAATAGTTCCAGGCATTGGCAGGGAATCAGGGATAAGACAACATGACTATACTGCAAATGGATTTTTAAGACTATAAAGGGAAGAACTTTACAGGTGGGGATGGTCTACTTGAACTTATCAGGGGTTAATCTACATATCTAGACCATTAACAACTTTCAAAGTTGATTTTGGCAACATAAAACAGCATTATATAAACATATGGAGCTTGGGCCTTCTTCAAGCACAAGGGCTAATTTCAACTGTTTCAACGACCTTGATTGACACATTTGACACCCCCCCACCAATCAAATTAGCAGGAAAATGCCAGTTATAGAAATTGTAACGACTTTTTCTCTCACAACTTTCAACTATAATGCTTCTGGACGAAACCAGGGATGAAAAAGGAAAAAAAACGGCCAACCGGCCAACGGCCAATTGGCCGAAACACCAATTTTTTAAGACGGTTGGCCGTTGGCCGGTGGACCCCCCCCTAAGTTGCCAGCAATATTGGGTTACTTGGTGAGTTGCAAGCAACACTGGGGAACTTGGTAAGTTGCCAGCAACACTGGGGAACTTGGTAAGTTTCCAGCAACACTGGAGATTGGAGAACTTGGTAAGTTGCCAGCAACACTGGGATACTTGGTAAGTTGCCAGCAACACTGGGGATCTTGGTCAGTTGCCAGCAATATTGGGGAACTTGGTAAGTTGCCAGCAACACTGGGGAACTTGGTAAGTTACCAGCGACACTGGGTAACTTGGTATGTTACAAGCACCACTGGGGAACTTGGTAAGTTGCCAGCAACACTGGGGAACTTGGTTAGTTGCCAGCAACACTGGGGAACTTGGTGAGTTGCCAGCGACCAGCAATATTGGGGTACTTGGTAAGTTGCCAGCAACACTGGGGAACTTGGTAAGTTGCCAGCAACACTGGGGATTGGGGAACTTGGTAAGTTGCCAGCAACACTGGGGAACTTGGTAAGTTGCCAGCAACACTGAGGAACTTGGTAAGTTGCCAGCAACACTGGGGATTGGGGAATTGGTAAGTTGCCAGCAACACTGGGGAACTTGGTAAGTTGCCAGCAGAGGAACTTGGTAAGTTGTCAGCAACACTGGGGAACTTGGTAAGTTGCCAGCAACACAGGGGAACTTGGTAAGTTGTCAGCAACACTGGGGAACTTGGTAAGTTGCCAGCAACACTTGGGATTGGGGAATTGGTAAGTTGCCAGCAACACTTGGAAACTTGATTAAGTTGCCAGCAGCACTGGGGAACTTGGTAAGTTGCCAGTAACTACACTGGCGGACTTGGTAAGCAACAAACTACAGACACCGTTCTTTTCTTTTTGAACAGTGACAGGAAAGAAGCTTTTAATGAGAGTATTTAAGCAACACCCCACCTAAAACAGAAGAAATCTTATTAATGAGAGTCGTTAAAAGCAACACCGCACCTCAAAACACTACTCCCATTAATAGCATATCTCATGTTCTGAGGTGGGATGTTGCTTAACTTAAGCAACAATTTCCGCCTCAGAGATACTATTTCAAAGAGGGTGCCACAGAAGACAACGGTGTCCCGACAGTTAACTACAACCTGAGTAGTTCGGTTAGAGTCCTGCCCAATGCCCCACTCTATGGTTACGACACAAGCTTCGCGACCATAGGACTCCAACATCTCGATATGGTAAACTCTTCATTACAAAAATCGCAGTGGACTGGTTCCCATCAGCTATGCTACCTTATCATTGCCTTTATTCAACTGGTCCTTGAGTACAAAACTACTTTGAGATTCTTATCCAAGGAGCTGGTTAAAAATTAAACTAAGCCAATTAATTAAAATTAGATGAAATGAAACTTTTATGGCTTATACGGTGTTAAATTTACTGGAACGTCATTTAATAACACGATTATTAATATATGACCTAAATCATCATAATATTAGACCAGGATTTTGATGTCTTTTGATGCAATTTATTGATTATAAATGGGCTTGAGTGGTAATTTCATAGCATGAAATCCTTGAATTGGCAACCACTAGAATTTTCTCCATGGGGCCGGTTCATATGGTTTAAAATGACTCGATCTTCGTCAATAGGACTGATTAAAAAGGCACTGTAAAAGGCCGGCTATAATTGTGAAATTATAGCAATTAATTGATAGTTCAGCCAAACGAAAACCTCAATACAAAATCTAGATTCACACCCCTTCCATTAACATAGAGAATCATCATTTAATCGCTTATTTCACTTCTTGGCCGTCTCATTGAGATAACAGTAACGTTCGTGTCGTGAGTTCTGAGAAGGCCTTCTGAAACTTCCATACGACTGCTAGTAATTGTACGTACGTGATACCGTTTTATAGTCGTGGTATGGTATCTTTTGAGTCAAGAATATCAAGATTCATTTCTGAAACCAGCCACACCTGTATTATAGGCGTAATCTAAACAGAAAACTCTGCAGGTACTACGCCACATGGACCGAGACAACTGGGGTCTCACGGGCTACAACACCCTCGAATTAATCACGCACAGCTTCCACATGGCCGACATGTGGCACAAAATGCAGGCCCTCTACAGGTACAGAATGCAGGCCCTCTACACGTACAGAATGCAGGCCCTCTACAGGTACAGAATGCAGGCCCTCTACAGGTACAGAATGCAGGCCCTCTACAGGTACAGAATGCAGGCCCTCTACAGGTACAGAATGCAGGCTCTCTACAGGTACAGAATGCAGGCCCTCTACAGGTACAGAATGCAGGCTCTCTACAGGTACAGAATGCAGGCCCTCTACAGGTACAGAATGCAAGCCCTCTACAGGTACAGAATGCAGGCCCTCTACAGGTACAGAATGCAGGCCCTCTACAGGTACAGAATGCAGGCCCTCTACAGGTACAGAATGCAGGCCCTCTACAGGTACAGAATGCAGGCCCTCTACAGGTACAGAATGCAGGCCCTCTACAGGTACAGAATGCAGGCCCTCTACAGGTATAGAATGCAGGCCCTCTACAGGTACAGAATGCAGGCCCTCTACAGGTACAAAATGCAGGCCCTCTACAGGTACAGAATGCAGGCCCTCTACAGGTACAGAATGCAGGCCCTCTACAGGTACAGAATGCAGGCCCTCCACAGGTACAGAATGCAGGCCCTCTACAGGTACAGAATACAGGCCCTCTCCGCAAGGTGATGTGGTGGTCCGTGGATTTTGCACCAACAAAAGAAAAGAAAAAAAGAAAAGAAAAAAGGCCCTCTACAGGTACAGAATGCAGGCCCTCTACAGGTATAGAATGGAGGCCCTCTACAGGTACAGAATGCAGGCCCTCTACAGGTACAGAATGCAGGCCCTCTACAGGTACAGAATGCAGACCCTCTACAGGTACAGAATGCAGGCCCTCTACAGGTACAGAATGCAGACCCTCTACAGGTACAGAATGCAGGCCCTCTACAGGTACAGAATGCAGGCCCTCTACAGGTACAGAATGCAGGCCCTCTACAGGTACAGAATGCAGGCCCTCTACAGGTACAGAATGCAGGCCCTCTACAGGTACAGAATGCAGGCCCTCTACAGGTATAGAATGCAGGCCCTCTACAGGTATAGAATGCAGGCCCTCTACAGGTACAGAATGCAGGCCCTCTACAGGTACAGAATGCAGGCCCTCTACAGGTACAGAATGCAGGCCCTCTACAGGTAGGGCCTGCGTGAGGGGTGTAAACAGCGGTACCCTGTGTCATATGATGATAATACCTCTCTCTCCTTTACAGAGATTTTGAGAAGGAGCCTCCGAGTCGCGAGGTTTGCTCGTGCGTGACAGACACAGAAAACAACGGATTGCTGCAAAGTCTAAACTTATTGGCGCTGGAGATCAAGTATCCAGGCATAACTTCCGGTATGATTTTTATCAATGGTGATTGGTGATGTTGGGTCTTAGGATTCAGATCAAACTGTCATGACTACAAAATACTTGAAGTTATAAAAAGCAAACATGTAACATATTAATAACATTTTGGGATATCATCAGTGTGAAGAATATTAAATCTCACTATTTTCAACAGGAGAATATAATCAAGATCAGACGAGTGCGAGTTTAGGAAAGGGAGCAGCCAAAAGAAGTGTTGATGGGGTTTACAAAGAAGCAACTGGAGTTGGAAAAAGGGATGTCGATGGGGTTTACAACCAGGCAGTTGGAAAAAGGGATGTTGATGGAGTTTACCACCAGGTAGTTCAACAAAGGGATGTTGATGGAGTTTACCAGCTGGCAGTTGGAAAAAGGGATGTTGATGGAGTTTACAAAGAAGCAACTGGAGTTGGAAAGAGGGATGTTGACGGGGTTTACAACCAGGCAGTTGGAAAAAGGGATGTTGATGGAGTTTACCACCAGGTAGTTCAACAAAGGGATGTTGATGGAGTTTACAACCAGGCAGTTGGAAAAAGGGATGTTGATGGAGTTTACCGCCAGGTAGTTCAACAAAGGGATGTTGATGGGGTTTACCAGCTGGCAGTTGGAAAAAGGGATGTTGATGGAGTTTACAACTTCGCATATGGAAAGAGGGATGTTGATGGGGTTTACAAAGAAGCAACAGGAGTTGGAAAAAGGGATGTTGATGGGGTTTACAAAGAAGCAACTGGAGTTGGAAAAAGGGATGTTGATGGGGTTTACAACCAGGCAGTTGGAAAAAGGGATGTTGATGGAGTTTACAAAGAAGCAACTGGAGTTGGAAAAAGGGATGTTGATGGAGTTTACAACCAGGCAGTTGGAAAAAGGGATGTTGATGGAGTTTACCGCCAGGTAGTTGGAAAAAGGGATGTTGATGGAGTTTACAAAGAAGCAACTGGAGTTGGAAAGAGGGATGTTGATGGGGTTTACAACCAGGCAGTTGGAAAAAGGGATGTTGATGGGGTTTACAAAGAAGCAACTGGAGTTGGAAAAAGGGATGTTGATGGAGTTTACAACCAGGTAGTTCAACAAAGGGATGTTGATGGAGTTTACAACCAGGCAGTTGGAAAAAGGGATGTTGATGGAGTTTACAACCAGGCAGTTGGAAAAAGGGATGTTGATGGGGTTTACAAAGAAGCAACTGGAGTTGGAAAAAGGGATGTTGATGGGGTTTACCAGCTGGCAGTTGGAAAAAGGGATGTTGATGGGGTTTACAGAGAGGCAGCCAGGGTTGGAAAGAGGGATGTCGATACAAACTCAGAATCAAACTTCTTAGAAAACCTCTCGAACGGTAATCCATTAGCCGAATTTGATTTCACAGGCAAAGAAGAAGACATAGTTTCAAGGTTAGCAACAAAATGCAAATGTGAGAATTTAAGTGAATTCAATAGCTTATAACGTTATTAACTATATAACAATAGTTAGGGTTAGCTCATGGTTAAGTTATAATAGTATTTAATTAGCAAATTGTGGCAAACCTGATTGATGTTAAAAACTTGTTGTGAACTTATGAACTTACCTGTAAAGCTATAATATGGAAAATTTGAACTGTGTGAACTTAAACGGCCAACTTAGGCATCTACATTTAAAACATATCATGGTTGAATTATTGTTTAAAATGAAGTTGCCTAAGTTTGCGGAGCCGCTAGGTTGACAAATAAGAAACTAACCGCGGCTATCGACTATTTCAGAGCTTCTAAAGAATTAGCAGATGGGCAGGAAGCGTTTGCCCCCCGGCTGGTGGATGAAGAAGGATGGGCAGCATGGCGGGATGATACGTAGTACTTGGAATTAGCCCACTTTGAGGGTACTCATAAGCTCGCAAAAATTTGAATTAGCCAATTTTGAGGGTACTTGTAGGTGTACATTAGGGATCGTTCACATATTACGTAATCAATTTTTGGGCATTTTTTACCCCCCTCCCCCCCCCTCCGTAATCAAACGTAATCATGGCCAAACCCCCCCTCTTTTTCGGAAAATATTACGTAATCATGGCCCAACCCCCTCCTTCAGAACTTTGACGTCACCAAAAACTATATTAACTGACAAAAATTAGAACAGTATCGTGTGTTTCAATTCAATCATCAACATCATCGAACTGAAGATGACATTCAACTTCTTTTAGTTTTTCCTACGGAAATCTCGCCTACGACAACTCCTCTGACAATGAGATGTACACCTCCTCCTCTTTCTCTTCCTCAACGCATCCTCATCTGCTCATCATCCTCCTTTACCTCCAACAGATCATCCTCCTCCTCCTCTACACCTAGGGCCCCAGTTCCACTAAAGAGCCAGAAATCAACGTCTTGGTCCCACCTCAACCTCCTTCAAAACCGATGGAACCAAAGTTAAGTATCCGTGTCCTGCTCATCTGCCACCAAAGCCGACGGAACCCAAGATCCAGATCAGCCGTAGCCCCTAAGTGCCAGATCAGGCCTCTTACAGGTACAGAATGCAGGCCCTCTACAGGTACAGAATGCAGGCCCTCTACAGGTACAGAATGCAGGCCCTCTACAGGTACAGAATGGCCCTCTACAGGTACAGAATGCAGGCCCTACAGGGTACAGAATGCAGGCCTTACAGGTACAGAATGCAGGCCTCTACAGGTACAGAATGCAGGCCTCTACAGGTACAGAATGCAGGCCCTCTACAGGTACAGAATGCACTCTACAGGTACAGAATGCAGGCCCTCTACAGGTACAGAATGCAGGCCCTACAGGTACAGAATGCAGGCCCTCTACAGGTACAGAATGCAGGGCCTCTCAGGTACAGAATGCAGGCCCTCTACAGGTACAGAATGGGCCCTCTACAGGTACAGAATGCAGGCCCTCTACAGGTACACAGAATGCAGGCCCTCTACAGGTACAGAATGCAGGCCCCAGGTACAGAATGGCCTCTACAGGTACAGAATGCAGGCCCTCTACAGGTACAGAATGCAGGCCCTCTACAGGTACAGAATGCAGGCCCTCTACAGGTACAGAATGCAGGCCCTCTACAGGTACAGAATGCAGGCCCTCTACAGGTACAGAATGCAGGCCCTCTACAGGTACAGAATGCAGGCCCTCTACAGGTACAGAATGCAGGCCCTCTACAGGTACAGAATGCAGGCCCTCTACAGGTACAGAATGCAGGCCCTCTACAGGTACAGAATGCAGGCCCTCTACAGGTACAGAATGCAGGCCCTCTACAGGTACAGAATACAGGCCCTCTACAGGTACAGAATGCAGGCCCTCTACAGGTACAGAATGCAGGCCCTCTACAGGTACAGAATGCAGGCCCTCTACAGGTACAGAATGCAGGCCCTCTACACAGGTACAGAATGCAGGCCTCTACGGGTACAGAATGCAGGTCTACAGAATGCAGGCCCTCTACAGGTACAGAATGCAGGCCCTCTACAGGTACAGAATGCAGGCCCCTCTACAGGTACAGAATGCAGGCCCTCTACAGGTACAGAATGCAGGCCCTCTACAGGTACCCTACAGGTACAGAATGCAGGCCCTCTACAGGTACAGAATGCAGGCCCTCTACAGGTACAGAATGCAGGCCCTCTACAGGTACAGAATGCAGGCCTCTACAGGCCCTCTACAGGTACAGAATGCAGGCCCTCTACAGGTACAGAATGCAGGCCCTCTACAGGTACAGAATGCAGGCCCTCTACAGGTACAGAATGCAGGCCCTCTACAGGTACAGAATGCAGGCCCTCTACAGGTACAGAATGCAGGCCCTCTACAGGTACAGAATGCAGGCCCTCTACAGGTACAGAATGCAGGCCCTCTACAGGTACAGAATGCAGGCCCTCTACAGGTACAGAATGCAGGCCCTCTACAGGTACAGAATGCAGGCCCTCTACAGGTACAGAATGCAGGCCCTCTACAGGTACAGAATGCAGGCCCTCTACAGGTACAGAATGCAGGCCCTCTACAGGTACAGAATGCAGGCCCTCTACAGGTACAGAATGCAGGCCCTCTACAGGTACAGAATGCAGGCCCTCTACAGGTACAGAATGCAGGCCCTCTACAGGTACAGAATGCAGGCCCTCTACAGGTACAGAATGCAGGCCCTCTACAGGTACAGAATGCAGGCCCTCTACAGGTACAGAATGCAGGCCCTCTACAGGTACAGAATGCAGGCCCTCTACAGGTACAGAATGCAGGCCCTCTACAGGTACAGAATGCAGGCCCTCTACAGGAATGCAGGCCTCTACAGGTACAGAATGCAGGCCCTCTACAGGTACAGGCCCTCTACAGGTACAGAATGCAGGCCCTCTACAGGTACAGAATGCAGGCCCTCTACAGGTACAGAATGCAGGCCCTCTACAGGTGCAGAATGCAGGCCCTCTACAGGTACAGAATGCAGGTTCACTACAGGTACAAAATGCAGGCCCTCTACAGGTACAGAATGCAGGCCCTCTACAGGTACAGAATGCAGGCCCTCTACAGGTACAGAATGCAGGCCCTCTACAGGTACAGAATGCAGGCCCTCTACAGGTACAGAATGCAGGCCCTCTACAGGTACAGAATGCAGGCCCTCTACAGGTACAGAATGCAGGCCCTTTACAGGTACAGAATGCAGGCCCTCTACAGGTACAGAATGCAGGCCCTCTACAGGTACAGAATGCAGGCCCTCTACAGGTACAGAATGCAGGCCCTCTACAGGTACAGAATGCAGGCCCTCTACAGGTACAGAATGCAGGCCCTCTACAGGTACAGAATGCAGGCCCTCTACAGGTACAGAATGCAGGCCCTCTACAGGTACAGAATGCAGGCCCTCTACAGGTACAGAATGCAAGGCCACTCTACAGGTACAGAATGCAGGCCCTCTACAGGTACAGAATGCAGGCCCTCTACAGGTACAGAATGCAGGCCCTCTACAGGTACAGAATGCAGGCCCTCTACAGGTACAGAATGCAGGCCCTCTACAGGTACAGAATGGGCCTCTACAGGTACAGAATGGGCCCTCTACAGGTACAGAATGCAGGCCCTCTACAGGTACAGAATGCAGGCCCTCTACAGGTACAGAATGCAGGCCCTCTACAGGTACAGAATGCAGGCCCTCTACAGGTACAGAATGCAGGCCCTCTACAGGTACAGAATGCAGGCCCTCTACAGGTACAGAATGCAGGCCCTCTACAGGTACAGAATGCAGGCCTCTACAGGTACAGAATGCAGGCCTCTACAGGTACAGAATGCAGGCCCTCTACAGGTACAGAATGCAGGCCCTCTACAGGTACAGAATGCAGGCCCTCTACAGGTACAGAATGCAGGCCCTCTACAGGTACAGAATGCAGGCCTCTACAGGTACAGAATGCAGGCCCTCTACAGGTACAGAATGCAGGCCCTCTACAGGTACAGAATGCAGGCCCTCTACAGGTACAGAATGCAGGCACCCTCTACAGAATGCAGGTACAGAATGCAGGCCCTCTACAGGTACAGAATGCAGGCCTCTACAGGTACAGAATGCAGGCCCTCTACAGGTACAGA
Organism: Beroe forskalii; assembly: GCA_011033025.1. Classification (NCBI taxonomy): domain Eukaryota; kingdom Metazoa; phylum Ctenophora; class Nuda; order Beroida; family Beroidae; genus Beroe; species Beroe forskalii. The sequence continues at coordinate 1,692 of WFMF01000842.1, read as the reverse complement.
ATGCAGGCCCTCTACAGGTACAGAATGCAGGCCCTCTACAGGTACAGGTACAGAATGCAGGCCCTCTACAGGTACAGAATGCAGGCCCTCTACAGGTACAGAATGCAGGCCCTCTACAGGTACAGAATGCAGGCCCTCTACAGGTACAGAATGCAGGCCCTCTACAGGTACAGAATGCAGGCCCTCTACAGGTACAGAATGCAGGCCCTCTACAGGTACAGAATGCAGGCCCTCTACAGGTACAGAATGCAGGCCCTCTACAGGTACAGAATGCAGGCCCTCTACAGGTACAGAATGCAGGCCCTCTACAGGTACAGAATGCAGGCCCTCTACAGGTACAGAATGCAGGCCCTCTACAGGTACAGAATGCAGGCCCTCTACAGGTACAGAATGCAGGCCCTCTACAGGTACAGAATGCAGGCCCTCTACAGGTACAGAATGCAGGCCCTCTACAGGTACAGAATGCAGGCCCTCTACAGGTACAGAATGCAGGCCCTCTACAGGTACAGAATGCAGGCCCTCTACAGGTACAGAATGCAGGCCCTCTACAGGTACAGAATGCAGGCCCTCTACAGGTACAGAATGCAGGCCCTCTACAGGTACAGAATGCAGGCCCTCTACAGGTACAGAATGCAGGCCCTCTACAGGTACAGAATGCAGGCCCTCTACAGGTACAGAATGCAGGCCCTCTACAATGCAGGCCCTCTACAGGTACAGAATGCAGGCCCTCTACAGGTACAGAATGCAGGCCCTCTACAGGTACAGAGGGCTTCTGCAGGCCCTCTACAGGTACAGAATGCAGGCCCTCTACAGGTACAGAATGCAGGCCCTCTACAGGTACAGAATGCAGGCCCTCTACAGGTACAGAATGCAGGCCCTCTACAGGTACAGAATGCAGGCCCTTTACAGGTACAGAATGCAGGCCCTCTACAGGTACAGAATGCAGGCCCTCTACAGGTACAGAATGCAGGCCCTCTACAGGTACAGAATGCAGGCCCTCTACAGGTACAGAATGCAGGCCCTCTACAGGTACAGAATGCAGGCCCTCTACAGGTACAGAATGCAGACCCTCTACAGGTACAGAATGCAGGCCCCTCTACAGGTACAGAATGCAGGCCCTCTACAGGTACAGAATGCAGGCCCTCTACAGGTACAGAATGCAGGCCCTCTACAGGTACAGAATGCAGGCCCTCTACAGGTACAGAATGCAGGCCCTCTACAGGTACAGAATGCAGGCCCTCTACAGGTACAGAATGCAGGCCCTCTACAGGTACCCAGAATGCAGGCCCTCTACAGGTACAGAATGCAGGCCCTCTACAGGTACAGAATGCAGGCCCTCTACAGGTACAGAATGCAGGCCCTCTACAGGTACAGAATGCAGGCCCTCTACAGGTACAGAATGCAGACCCTCTACAGGTACAGAATGCAGGAGAATGCAGGCCCCCTACCAAAAAAGGCCCCCCCGGGGGGACCCCCAAGGAAATGCGGCCTCTACAGGTCGAATCAGCCCTCTAAGGCGGGGCAGGCCCCCCTACAGGTACGAATGCAGGCCCCCTGGGGCAGAATGCAGGCCCCCTACGGACAGAATGCAGGCCCTTAAGGGAAAAAGCGCCTCTAAAGGGACAGAATGGGCCCCCCCCCGGTAAGAATCGGCCCCCTAAACCCCGGGGGCCCAAAAAGGGTGGGTTACAG
>WFMF01000841.1:0-36379 GCA_011033025.1 Beroe forskalii | reverse complement strand
ATCGTTTTATCAATCATCGTCACACAAAGGGTCCTTTTTTCATGTTATGTGAGAGATGTGATGGCAAAAGTTTAACTGATGGAAAAAAGTGAGAATTGGGGGAAAGAATAACGAAATATGAAAAATTAAATCTTCAGAAATATTTCAATGATATGTAAAACTTTTGAGATTTAAAATGGCTAAGAATGTAGCTAGGTTTAGTAAAGAGTGAAAAGTACAAACCGAGAAATTTCGAGCAAGTGGCCGATGCCGGGGTGTGTATATCGCATTGAGACAGACCAAAGGCCTAGGTTTTCATCTGAAGGTTTGTAATTTTACGAGTTATTCAACTGAAGCCCCCTTAAAAAACAGGGTCATTTCAAACACAATGAAATATCTTGGGTATTATGATAATCAATGGATAACTGGCACATCCGTTCTTGATAAAAACCCCGAACGCACTGATCCCTTCACATTAAAAAAAACCATAAGGGTCAAAACCATTTTTAAAAAGGAAAGGGGCCGGGGCAAAATTTCAGCCATTTTAACCCCTCCCTCCCCCTTGGGTTTTCCGCAAACGTCCGCATTTCAAAAACCCCTCCCCTTTTCCCCCCAAAAGGGCGCCAGCCGTTCCCAAACATTTTTTTGGAAAATCCCTTTAAAAGGTTTACCCTCCCCTTTCATGCCCCGTTTTCTCAAATTTTTGACAAAATAAACTTTATTTTTGAAATTAATGTTTCCCGGAAAATTTTTTAGTTCCAAATTTAAAAAATCGAATTTTTTTTTAATTGAAAAACCAGCAAATTAAATCAAATTTTCCAATTTAAATGCGGACTCCTGCATTTGACAAACACCCCCCTCCCCTCCTACGTCCGAAAACTTTTCCCGAACCCATTGGCCAGACCTTTTCCCCCTTTCCCCCCTCTTCCACCCCTCCTTTTTTGGATTCCCCTAAATTAATAAAATACTCACCTCCTCGAAACACAACCCTTGGTGCATAATTCTTTGATAATTCAAGTTTTGCAGAAGACACTACCATACTGTCCATCTCAAAGTCCAGAAGTACGAGTGTGAATTCTGCAAGACCAAGTTTGCACATTCCAGCCAAAGAATTCGACACTACAGGAAATGCTTGATGAGGGCACCTGCTGGCTGCTAACAATAGTCCTAAGCCCTAACAGTTACCCGGACTGTGACTCTTTCATATTGGCTGGTATTTTTCTGGGAATTATATGTTTTAAGAGTACTCTTGTATCACTATCTGAAACAATGCCTCGAGGTGTTGGCGTCCATCCACTAGTAAATTTTAAAAATTGAATGAATATAAATTAATTAAAGTATTCGAAAATATACATTATTTTTCTACAGTTTGGTTCGATTTTGAGAGCTTGCTAACATTAACAAATAACATCCTCATTTTGATTTCATTTTGCAATCCATACAGAAAGGCTGCGCTTAGTCCACTGTTAAAATGTCACTGCTTCTGCGTTTGCAAAATCCAAATTATTTATTCAGATTGGGAGATTGTGGTTAGTTGCCCTGTGTGTGGGCGCCAATTCTTTGGTAAATCCGCCCGGGTGCTCTATAAAAGGCATATGGACGCTGTCCACCTTGCCATAAAGAAGTACTCTTGCAAGTTTTGTGACATGAAGTTCGCACATACCAACCAGAGGCTGAGACACTACCTCAAGTGTGGAGTAAATGTGTCAAAATTCTAAGTTATAACGAGAGACTTATTCAAGTGATCCGAAAGTTTGGAGTTAATGTTTCTGATTATGATTCATTTTCAAAGGCTCCTTTTGGTCCTCAATTTGTTAAATAAATTGTTTAGTTCTCTGGAGTTAATTGTTTTTAACATCGATATTTATTTGTGGCTGTCCAAAAAGTACGTTCGCAACATGGATGCCAATTTGTCCTCCTTTCGCAGGGTGTCCTCCTTTTTGCCCTGATTTGCAGAGCATACCCTGCTTTTGCAAGGCAATTCCAGAAAGGTACCTGAATTGGATGATTTTGTTTCAAAAATTGGTCTCGAAAGGCAAGTATCAGCATAGATTCAAAAAGGTACTTAAATCACAACTGCGAAATCGAGGTTTTTCAAAGAGGTACGGTTTATATGGCACTCGAGTAAATTGAGACTTTTAATTACCAAAAAAGTACCTTTGTAACTTAGAAATAGAATTACAAAAAGGTACCCATGTTTGCCCTTCTTTTGGCCTTGAAATCATGCCCTGCATCGGGTTTTCCAAGATTTGGCAACTATGGTTCGCAAAATTTCAGCCATTTAAACGCCTCCCTCCCTCTTTCATGTAAACCTTAATACCTCCCTTAATAAGATTTTCTTCGAAATGTAGACTTTCTGGAAAAATGCCAATCAAATTAACGGAAATTTTCATGAAATTTGCAACAAAACTCCGGCACCATCCCCTACATTCGAATTGGTCAGACTACCCTCCCCTCATTGCGAACTTTCTTCATGGACGGCCTCTTGTGAATGTGAAGTTGTTTGTGCACATGCATCGATCGATGAAGAGATTGATAAAGACGCGCATATTACAGTGCGCACTATTAACTTTTTAAAGAATTTGTCGAAATTACAGCGTTTTTATCGATCGATCCATGTGCACACATATGGGTTAGTGTTAGCAGAAGTGAGAAAAGAGCCAGCTCCTTGCATAGTGGAATAACTGTGGGAGCTGTGGTGTCCCGACTTATTAGTGCTAGCTTTGATACAATTACATATCAATCAAACATAACATAGGTCGGGGCACCACTTGTCGTGGTGCCCCGCACGACTTTTAAGTGACCACTGCTAAATCTAATATCTCATTCTATCTTCATCTCTTTCATCTAGCTTTCATCTAGAACAATCAAAATGCACCACAGGTTTTACGAATTATGAAATTATAAGTATTTAACTAATTCTATGTTCTCCTTTTGATGAACACCCGTTTTGACTTTGTTCACATTTCTATCCTGCAAAAAATCAATCAAAATGGTTCATCTGACAATTATGAAAATGGGACGTTAAAATTTTGGTGGGGATATTTACCGTAGTATTTTGTTTTACAAAATCAATTTAATTATTCGGGGGAAAACAATCAGAAAATGAAATGGGTTATGATGGTTAAAATTAAATGGGTCATTTATTTTTAAATCGAATCGAAATTCATAATTTGTTGGACACAATTTTAAAGCCTCAAAGTCACATGGCATTCTCTAAGACTATGCAAATAACATATAACCCTCCCCAGACGCAGCAGCAGTACACCCAGCAGTGCTAACATGTGACTTCTGTGGCCGGCAGTTCGCAGGTCGGAACAACGTGAGCCGCCACAGGGAGCATCGGGACGCAGTCCACCTCAAACTCAAGAAACTGAGCTGCAAGTTCTGCGGGAGGAAGTTCGCTCACTACAACCAGCGCATCAGACACCACAGGGTCTGCCCTCTGAACGCATCAGACACCACAGGGTCTGCCCTCTGAACGGATCAGACACCACAGGGTCTGCCCTCTCAACGCATCAGACACTACAGGGTCTGCCCTCTCAACGCATCAGACACCACAGGGTCTGCCCTTTGAACACATCAGACACCACAGGGTCTGCCCTCTGAACGGATCAGACACCACAGGGTCTGCCCTCTGAATGGATCAGACACCACAGGGTCTGCCCTCTGAACGCATCAGACACCACAGGGTCTGCCCTCTGAATGGATCAGACACCACAGGGTCTGCCCTCTGAACGCATCAGACACCACAGGGTCTGCCCTCTGAACGCATCAGACACCACAGGGTCTGCCCTCTGAACGCATCAGACACCACAGGGTCTGCCCCTCTGAACTGCCCTCTGAATGGATCAGACACCACAGGGTCTGCCCTCTGAACGCATCAGACACCACAGGGTCTGCCCTCTGAACTGAACTGAACATCAGACACCACAGGGTCTGCCCTCTGAATGGATCAGACACCACAGGGTCTGCCCTCTGAACGCATCAGACACCACAGGGTCTGCCCTCTGAACGGATCAGACACCACAGGGTCTGCCCTCTGAACGGATCAGACACCACAGGGTCTGCCCTCTGAACGCATCAGACACCACAGGGTCTGCCCTCTCAGACACCACACGCATCAGACACCACAGGGTCTGCCCTCTGAATGGATCAGACACCACATGCCCTCCTGAACGGATCAGACACCACAGGGTCTGCCCTCTGAACGCATCAGACACCACAGGGTCTGCCCTCTGAACGGATCAGACACCACAGGGTCTGCCCTCTGAACGCATCAGACACCACAGGGTCTGCCCTCTGAACGCATCAGACACCACAGGGTCTGCCCTCTGAACGGATCAGGGAACGCATCAGACACCACAGGGCATCAGACAACTGGGGTCTGCCCTCTGAACGGATCAGACACCACAGGGTCTGCCCTCTGAACGGATCAGATGAACGGATCAGACACCACAGGGTCTGCCCTCTGAACGCATCAGACACCACAGGGTCTGCCTCTGAATGGATCACGGATCAGACACCACAGGGTCTGCCCCTCTGAACGGATCAGACACCACAGGGTCTGCCCTCTCAGACACCACAACTGGATCAGACACCACCATCAGACACCACAGGGTCTGCCCTCTGAACGGATCAGACACCACAGGGTCTGCCCTCTGAACGGATCAGACACCACAGGGTCTGCCCTCTGAACGGATCAGACACCACAGGGTCTGCCCTCTGAACGGATCAGACACCACAGGGTCTGCCCTATGAACGCATCAGACACAACAGGGTCTGCCCTCTCAACGCATCAGACACCACAGGGTCTGCCCTCTGAATGGATCAGACACCACAGGGTCTGCCCTCTGAACGCATCAGACACCACAGGGTCTGCCCTCTGAACGGATCAGACACCACAGGGTCTGCCCTCTGAACGGATCAGACACCACAGGGTCTGCCCTCTGAACGCATCAGACACCACAGGGTCTGCCCTCTGAACGGATCAGACACCACAGGGGTCTGCCCTCTGAACGGATCAGACACCACAGGGGTCTGCCCTCTGAACACAGGGTCTTGCCTCTGAAGACACACCACAGGGTCTGGAATGGATCAGACACCACAGGGTCTGCCCCTCTGAATGATGAACGGGATGCCCAGATCAGACACCACAGGGTCTGCCCAGGGTCTGAACGGGATCAGACACCACACACCTGAACGGATCAGACACCACAGGTCTGCCCTCTGAACGCATCAGACACCACAGGGTCTGCCCTCTGAACGCACCAGGTCACCTGAATGGATCAGGGTCTGCCCTCTGAACTGAACGGATCAGACACCACAGGGTCTGCCCTCTGAACGCACCAGACACCACAGGGTCTGCCCTCTGAACGGATCAGACACCACAGAGTCTGCCCTATGAACGCATCAGACACCACAGGGTCTGCCCTCTGAACGGATCAGACACCACAGGGTCTGCTCTCTGAACGGACCAGACACCACAGGGTCTGCCCTCTGAAATGCGAATAATGAAGCCTTTCAGATGGTGTCATTCGGTGGTGGATGACTGAGGCGCCAAAATGGCTGTGACTGTGGTGCCAACTAGACTGTGACGAGAGACAGATGCGCAAACTGTTCTCAACTGGTGCCTCTATAGACTGAAGCCAAATGGCTATGAGTCGACGCCGATCATTGAGTTTTACCAAACGTGGGACTGGAATAGCTTAAGCTAGCCAAGCTTTCGAGTGTCAGTTGTCACGTCACGAGACACACGAAGATTCTTCGTGTGTCTTCGTCGAAGACCCCCCTCCTTGCTTTAGATTTAGAATTTTATTGTCAGTTTATCAATAATCTTATTGTGTGTCCTGATGGTTGATATTAGAAAGGCTGATGCTCAGTAATTCTAAGTTTTCACTTTGATCTTACTTATTTCTATAAACGCGTAGTTCTGAATTCGTGTTCAATGACCATAGCTCCTGAATTTCCTAGTTCCGTATCAATATTATCAATATCACCGAACCAACAATTCCAATCAAGCACTGAAGCCCCTCACTCACATGTTTTAACATCCATTTCCACAGGAACAGAGCAGCCCCACCCCTCTTCCTCCCCCTCCTCCTTCCTCCCCTCCACCTACTCCGTGGAGCCTGCAGAACTGGACCTGTCTGCGGTATCTGGGTGCGAGGTGTGCCGCAGACTGCGCACTAAGCGAGGACAGTGGAACCGACACTTCCGCACCGTGCACCTCAAGATCAGGAAGTATCCCTGCCCCGTGTGCGGACGCGGGTTCGGTGAGGCCACCACGCGCAACAAACACGTGCGCACGTGCACTGCCAAGTGTCGCACTGTTCACCAGAGGGACGAACATGGCGAACACAGGGACCCTTAGACATTGAGATGGTTCTGGAGGTTTGTACTCATTGGGAGGGGGGCAAGCCCCATAAACCCTCAGTGGATATCGAAAATTGGCAAATTGGGGTTTAAACTTATTTGAAATTTAATTTTCTATGAAACTCATAGTCGATACCATCTTTCTTGTAGTTGTGTGGTACCATTCTTGTTACCAATTTTGGTTTTTTTTGAATGGTGCCATTCTTTTTTAGCCTTTTTCTGGAATGGTTCCATTATATTTGCTTTCGATTTTCGACCTTTTTGGAAATTGTACACTTTTTAAGTTTTATTGATGATTTTTGGCCTTTCTTTGAAATGGTACCATTTCTGTTGACGATTTTTGGGCCCATTTTTGAAATGATACCATATTTGCTGAGGATTTTTGGATCTTTTTCACATATGGTACCATTTATACTGAGGAGTTTTGGCCTTTTTTTAATGGTACCACTTTTCTTTAGGATTTTGGCCATTTTCTGAATTGGTAGGTACCTTTTTGTTTTGAGGATTCTCGGCACTGTTCTGAAATTGTACCACTTTTGTTGAAGATTTTCAGCCCTTTTCGAAATGATGCCTTTATTGTTCGTGATTTTTGACAATTTTTTCAAAGGGCTCCATTTTTGTTTCTGGTTTTTCGCTCCTTTTGACATGATACCTTTTTTGGGCTTCCACCAAATATCTTATATATAATTTCGTAAGAGCACGTGAATAATGTCTGTTTGTGCGGGCGAACAGTTTAAATTTGAGCTTGCCAAGAAAATATCAAGGAAAACGAATGCAAACGGAAGAAATGAGGTGCCGTTGCTATGGAAACAAATTTTCCGCACGTGCAGATTATGATCAGTTCTATGCGAGTGCTTCCTATTACGCAACTACTTTTAAATGCTGTGCTGTAGTTTTTGAAAATTTGACGTTTCCTTCACTTCAAATTCAAGATCTCAAGATAGAGAATGGACATAGTGGACATAACATAGGATATTCCAGATGGATTGCTTTCATTGTGGCCGAGTTCGGCCGATAATCAATGCTCAGTCGGTGATAACAGTAGTAATTGCAGTTGTGAAATTAACCGTTAAGATTACAATGTGTGTACAATTCAATCGAGTCGAATGTAGGTGTAGCAGATAACGAAGACAGTTCCTGGCCTGGATCAAAACAAAACAAAATTATCATAATTATGTCGGTGTCATATCAGTATGAGAATCAGTTGTCAGAACTCAGAATTAACATCATCTTGCAATCAAAACGGAACTCTGGAACAAAACTCGAATGGTTTAGCACGTCTCTGACTAACTGACGAATTCTATTTTCCATTCTGCTCCTTCATAAATTTTCTTGGAAAACTAGATTTTTTGATGTGGTTACAAGTGTCCTATTTGAATGGTAGTGTTTAAAACTTGCGAACGAGATGCTGCTTAGCAGCGCTGAGTGAGCTGTGTGTTTGCAGGCCCCAACGGGCCTGCTAGTCTTATATATAAAGTAAATTCACACGTGAATAATGTTTGTCTGTGCGGGCGCACACCATTAAATTTGAGCTTGCCAAGTAAATATCAAGAGAAACATTAGAAACAAAGGCAAAAGGGAGAAATGAGGCACCATTGCTATGGAAACCAATTTTCGCACGTGCAGATGATAATCAGTTCTTTGAGAGTGCTTTCTATTACGCTACTACTGTTAAATGTTGTGCTGCAGTTTTTGAACATTTGTCATTCTTTTTACTTCAAATTCAAGATCTCAAGATGGACATAACTCGAATAAAGGAGGATAATCTAGATAGATGGTTTTCAAAAAGAACTGCGGTAGAGGTCGGCCGATAATCAATGCTCGGTCGGCGTAAATGTTTTTAAATTAGCCGTAAAGGTCAATTTAAGGTTTGCAAAAGTTCTATTTCACCGAGTCGGATTAATTAGCAGATTACGAAGACCATTCCTGGCCTGGATCAATGTGATCAAAACAAAGTTGTCCAATGACAGTAAGTCAGTATGAGAATCACTATCAGTTATCAGAATCAACATCATCTTGCAATCAACACGGAACAAAATGCACATGGTTTAGCACGACTAAGATTGACCGAACTACTTTGCACTCTGCTCCTTCATAAAATTCATTATTTCGTTTAAGTTAATAATTGGATTGCTACATAAGGTTTAATATTCCGTTATTTTTTTCAAAATTTGCGAACGAGGTGGCGCGAAGCGCCGCCGAGTGAGCTATGTATCCATTTATATATTGTTATGGATGAACTACCCTCTCTACTCCAACTAGCAACATGATATTTCAGCTTACATTGTAAGTACGTGTGCTGCTTTACTCGTGGGCACCTATTTGTGTAACACTGGTGACAGGAGTTTTGAAACCTGATCCCAGTGGGCTCTTTCATTCAGAGTGAACTTTCCTTTTCGAGTGATCTGTGTTGCTTGCGATTGATATTACGATTTTAGTTCTGAGTCGTCATGAGCAACCTCGAAGTGAAAATCAAACAGCTGGAGAAGAAGCTCCTGATGAAAGAGGAGTCTTTCCAGGAGGAAAGAAAGGAGTTTCAAACCCTAAAAACACAAATGGAGAGTGACAACACCGCGTTGTATGCAGAGAACAACAAACTCAGCTTGTCAGTCAAGGAGCTGCAAGACAAAGTGGAGAACCAGGAGGATCTGGCTGAGCGACTCAAAAGATTGGAGACTGCAGTGGCTGGGGGATCAGGCCAACTAGAGGCAGGGGGAACTCCTGAAGAGGATCTTAGCGAGCAGATGGAGAAGGAGAAATCCATTGAACTAACGTTTGGGGAGGATACCTCACCTCACCTTCTGGAAAAGTTCATCGCACACTATAGCTTGGTGGACAGGATCAACAAGGGGTAAAAACCGAGCTAGGGCCCTGATGCTGAGATCATCATTGAGAGGCGCAGCCAGTGAGTTTGTAGAGAATGCTGAAAACATCATGTTGACTACGTGGGTCAAGGATGATCGGGAGATAATTGTAAGGTTATGAGCGTTACATCAACAATGCAGCAATTGAATTGAGAATCATTGGATTCGAGACAGCAGCCCAGCTGGATGGTGAGCCGCTGGGGAGTATATGGGAAGGCTATGAGGCTAATGGAGAAGGCATACGCCACCCACCCTCCTTTGTGAAGCAGGTTAGGGGTTGTTTGGCAGTTTGTGAATGGACTGCAAGACAAGGATGTGAGAAAGCCCTGATAAAGAAAAATGGATGGAGGATGGAGAAGGGCTAAGAGCTACGATTTGAGATACTGAAGATTGCGGGAGACAGTGGTGAACTCCAAGGTAGCAGCAAAGGCGACAGGCCAGGTAAAGCCAAGGTGGTAACATCAACGCTGTGAGGTGGGGGGCTCAACGGGGAAAATCGCCAGGAACAGGAACAAAGCTCGCTTCAACAACAGCCCGTACAAGAATGGGACCAAGAGAGACCCGGCTGGATGTGTTGGTACTGTAACAAGAAAAAAGGGAGGTGCACGAAAAAAAACAAAAAAACCCTGGGGCCCGGCAGTTTTTTAAAAAATTCAAAAAGTGGGGCTGCTATTAAACGACCTCGGGTTGCAGCACCCCAGGAAAAATTGAGATCCCCGGTGGGGGGTCCCGTCATAGACTTAGATTTTTAGCGGGGGAAAAAGGAGGGAAAAGGAGACCCTTGGCCGAAGATGGGGTATAGCAAGCAAAAGTTTGTTCCCCGGGGCCCGGTGACCTTTCCCCGACCCCGAATCTAAAACATTCCCCAAAACCATAAACTAAGGTTTCCCCCAAGGGGGGCAGCAGGGAAACCAGGTTTGGAATAAGGAGATGTGGGCCACTTTGCGCAGGAAATTTTTGAGGGTTCTGGAGGGGTGATCAAAACTTTTTGGCTGGGGCTTTGGTTCCCCACATACAGGGGAGAGGGAGCCGAGATAAGGGAAAGGGGGAGGGGTTGGGGGGAGGGGTTCAATTTTTGGGGGGGTATTTGGAAATTTTTTTAAAGAAAAACCGTTTTGTGTTTTGGAGAAAAATTCAAATTTTATTTTGGGCCGTTTTTTTTCCAATTTTATTTAAAATTTTTAGCGACAAAGGGAAAAAGGAACAGAAAAAGACCCGTTTCTTTTGAAAATATTATGGGGAACATTTTTTGACAAATTTACTGGGGGGTTTTTTCTGCCCCAACATGAGGCGTTTAAGCTAAATTGATGGCCCAGTGAAAATTGGGCTTGGAGGGGCATTGGGGTCGGGCCTACTTTGGGAGGTTTGAAAAAGTGTGAATGTGCGTTTTGAAAAAAGGTGGGGAAAATTTGGTCCGGGGAATTGGAAAAGGGGGAAAAATTTTGGCCCCGGGGGAATCCACAAGGGGAATTGTTTGGGTTTAACGTGTTTTTTGGGCCCCCCTGGGGGGTGAGCACCCGGGAGGTGGGGGGGGAAAATTTAACGGGGGAACAGGGAAAACTAATAAAAAACGGGGGGTCTAACAGCACCTTTGTTCGAACAGGGACTAATAAGACAGTCTAACAGTCCCTGGGCTTCTCCAGTGGTGTGTGCTAGGAGAGCTGATGGATCCCTACGTTTGGCTCTGGATTACAGACTGGTGAATGCTGTCTCTTATCCGGCCACCCTCCACCCCATACCCGTAATAGAGGACCTGCTGGACCGATTAGCGGAAGCCAAATACTTCTCCGTGTTAGACGCAAAGTCAGGGTACCACCAGATGCCACTTCGAGCTGAAGATGCCGAAGTTTCCGCATTTGTGACACCGTGGGCTCATCTGGAGTGGACAGAGAGAACCCCTTTTGGATTGAAGGGAGCAGGGCTACCGGGGTTCCAAAAAAGGATGATGGCAGTCACACTGGTGAGCAACTTCACACAGTCTGTGCTGCCTAGATGATATATTGATTTGGGGTGCCACATGGGAGGAAACATATGGAGCGATTAAAGAGTGTGTTGCAGAGTCAAGGTGGCGGGCCTGGCTCTCGTGCATCAAGAAGTGTCGTTTTGGAGTACAAGAGGTGCAGTACCTGGGAAGCGTTATAAAGGAAGGCATGGTGAGTATCAGTGGCCAGCGAGTCCAGGATTTGAGATCCCTGCCTACCCCAACAACAGTCAGAGAACTGAGGAGAGTGATAGAGCATTTCGTTTGTGCAGATGGGCTCCCGGGAGTGGCTGAAGTCATGAAACCCTTCACAGTGCTATTATTCAGGGTAAACTCATAGCAAAATCAAATGGACAGTAGAGATGAACCAATCATTCAACAAGCTGAAAAGGCTGGTGGCTGATGCCACAGCACTGAAAATTCCTGATCCAGACAAGGAATTCACCCTCATCACAGACTGCAGTGAAGTGGGAGCAGGGGGAGTACTGGCACAGGGAACAGGCCAAAACATAGAACCAGTGGCTTTCTTCCACCATACGTTGTCAGCTGCAGAACAGAAATATGGGGTTACCGACAAGGAACTATTGGCCGTAGTCTTGGCTATGAAACGCTTCAGGGTCTATCTTAGTAAGAAGTTCAACCTTATAACTGACCACAACGCCCTCAAGTGGATAAAGTCTCTAAACATCAATGATGAAAAAGGAAGGAGGGGTAGATGGATGGAATTCATCAATCAGTTTGAGATTGAGGTCTTCCATAAGCCGGGGAAAAGCCCCGAGATGTCAATGGCAGATTATCTGTCCCGCATTGTGGCTGAAGGAATCCCGGCAAAGGAGGTGGTTAGTGGAAGGTTATGCCCAGAGTCAGCAGTTGCAGAGCTGAAGTTCCAGTCAGTTACGGGAGAGCAAGATATGCTAAGTGTGGAGGTGGTAAAGGAGGCTCAAGGAAAGTGCCCAGTTATCAAAGGCTTGCTGGAGATGTTCACCATCCAGGGTGAGTACCCGTTGGAAGGAGAAGTGACCAAACTGATTGACAGAAAAGCCTTGGAGCGCTTGTTTGTGGATGAACGAGGGGTGTTGATGTTGCACTTCAATGGAGGCAGGATAACAAAAAGCTGCCAGTTCGGGGTGAAAGAAAAGAACAGGATAGTGGTCCCGGAAAGCCTGATACCCAAAGTGTTGGAATTGTGCCACCGGGGAGGACTGGCAGGGCACATGGGTCAGGATCGGTCCTGGAAGCGTGCAAGGGATAGCTTCTACTGGAAGAACATGAAGCAGGATATGGACAGGTATGTAGCCGAATGTGAGCCTTGTGGGAGGAACAAACATTCAACTCATCCCAATATAGCCCCTTTCCAGGAGACAGACCTTCCGCACAAACCCCTACAACACCTTCAGATTGACTTCCTAGGACCATTCAAGGCAGCCCAGACACACCCCTACAGATATGCCTTACAGATACAGGATGTATTATCCAGGTTCGTCAGGTTGATACCATGTGTCGATGATAGTGCTAAAGAAGCTGTCCGAGGGACGGTGGAGCAGTGGATTTGCATCTTGGGGGTCCCGGAGACAATGAACTCAGACCAGGGGACCCATTTCACCAGTGAGTTGTTTGAAGGGATATGTATGTGTTGGGGTCGGGCACAAGTTAGAGCCCCAAAACATCCTGAAAGTCAGGGTTGGTTGAGCGCCAGAATCAGTTGCTAGCCCAGGTGAGATGTGTTTTGCGAGAACAACATTGAACAGTGGCCAGAGGCAAATGGCAAGGGGTAGTATTTGCACACAATACAGTTCAGAGAACAGCACCACGGGGATTGCCCCACTGGCACTGTTGACCGGACAGATGGTGAGGGATCCGGCTGCAGTATGGCTGAGAGACCCGGAAAAGGGGAACATGGACAAGTCTCCTACGTACATCCAACAAGTACTAGAAGAGAAGGAGAAAGACTGATGTATGGACATCAGGGAAGCACGCCAACAAACCCAAAGTGCTCAGCTTGCTAGGGATAGCAAAGCAAAAGACACGGGGACACCCTTTATAAGGTAGGGACCTAGTGAGAATGAAGTTGGACAGTAATGAAATCCTCAAGAGGGGGAAGAAGATGGCGTTCAAGTACTCGGGGAAGATGGAGGTTACCGAGGTGCTCAAAGGGGCTGACTTATAGACTCAAGCCGGTCGGCTGGAAGGGAAGAGAAAAAATTGTCACTACAACAATCTGAGGACGCCAGTCCGACCAGAACCTCTTCAGACTCCAAGTGATGCAGAAGAAGTGGATCAGATCGGCCTGAGGTCAAGAGGCCCAGGCAGGCCAAGTGAAGACACCATCAAAGGGGAATTTGCAGAATCTCTGAAACCCTTGACCGGACAGCAACCGAGAAAACCAAGGAGACAGTGGAACCTCGGAAGGTCTTATCGGAGGAGTGGCTGCCCCAAAGCGGTTAAAATAGTGAAACAAGAGGAAAGAAATACCAGGAGCCGAGAAGAGCCCAGTGGAACTGTCACCCGGTACAGAGGATGACGGCAGCAGCCATGGCAGTCCCCTAGAAGAAGTGAGGAGGAGACAAATACAGTGATGACTCTGATTCTGACCAGGCCAGTCGGAATGTTGGTGTGGTAGCCTCCTGAGCAAGTCTACCGTGAGGCTAGGGAAGTCTCCTAGTGCACTTTTTGTTGCTCAGCATTTGATGTAAGAAACTTCGTTTAGTTGCTCGTTTAGTTTCGTTGTTTCGGATCCAGCCTTGGTGGAAAAAGACCCTGGGCGGAGACTAAGATGGGGAATGTTATGGATGAACTACCCTCTCTACTCCAACTAGCAACATGATATTTCAGCTTACATTGTAAGTACGTGTGCTGCTTTACTCGTGGGCACCTATTTGTGTAACAATATTATTCTAGCAGGTCCATCATTTACATATTATTCTAGCAGGCCCAACGGGCCTGCTAGTCAATTTATAATTTGAATTCCTTGCCAACCCATCCCCCCCCCCCGTGGATATAACAAATTGGGGGTTTGGGGGTTTGAGAGGGTTGGGCCGCCTCCGCCCCCCCCCCTTCCGTTGCCGGGTTTCCTGTGACCTAGAAGATCCAACGGGACTTCTTGTTTTCTATATTTATATTTCAAAATCAAAGACAATATGAACCAGTCATTATCTTATCATCTTGGTATGGCCCTTATAATTGCATGTATAACTATTCACGAAGGTGATAATTCATTAATCGAATAATAATACGTCTGTAATAATCGTCGACACTAAGGGAAAATTATGATCTAAATGTCGGTTCAGTTTACTTTTCTTTGTCTGTTCTCTGGACATGCCAATGGACGAAGGTGGCGTTTGTAAGGTTTCCCAGCCCAAAAGCTATTGTGCATGGGGCCCTGTAACCTCTTCTTCCACTCCTCTCATCCCTCTCCAGTCTCCATGGTGGTTACTGGATACAGACCTGATGCTGCATATAATGAAGTCATAGGACGCTTTGAAAACTTCATCCCCATGGGTAAATGTGGCTGCAAGTACTGAGTATGACATTCAAAGCATGATATAGAAATACACGCCCGGACGCTTCTACAGTACCCCGTTTTAGTCCTTAGGCCCTGGGCTCTTATCTCCAGGTAAGTCTAACCGAATTACATCCAATTTGTCGACTTTTTTGTGCCCTGAAGCTGCGAGTTCGCAATATGGAATAAATTAAATTTACATTTATATTGTTTATTGAATTAGGAGTTGACCATGCAGTGACGTGGTATTACAACAAATCACGAAAATTAACAGCTGTGAACACCGATGCTAATGCTTCGCACTGTTCACTAGTTCATATGATACTTCAGTTAAGTGCCAATCCGTAATCGATTTTTTAATGAACTTTTTCACAGAAAAGCGCCCTTTTGTTAGTAGTAGACCATACACAGACATCTGTGTTCCATGCAAAACCTGGGTATGATAGTTTTGATTTTGTTTTTTCTCCAATTCATTACCAACGTTTGTGCTAAAAAGTAAGTCGGTAATAATCATTTTTACCTTAAAAATCTTTATAAAGATTGTGTTACTGTGTTAATTCTTAATTAAAATTCAAAATGTTGATAGTATTGTGTTGAAATTCATTGGATTTCTGGCAAATATGAGATATTTCTGGAGACTTATAGACTTAAATTCACCTTGCTAATCACTTATGAGTCAGTTTTAATTTAGACTTGATTTGTAATGCGATGAGGGTAAGGGGCCGTTCACTTATAACTTTATTATTTTTGACCTGTCGAACCCTCTCCCCGTAATAATATAAAGAGTATTTGTATTGGTTTTTTAGATTATAGACACTTGCCTGATCTTGCCCATATTGGTTTCTGACCCTTCCCCTTCGGACCGCGGGTCTAAACCGGATACATCCCTCGGGTGACGCCCTCTGGTAGTATCCCAAAATGGGCCCGATATGTGCGTGACTATAATTATACCCCTCCCTCCCCCTAGCCGATTAGCTTATATTCGTACCATCGCATAGAGTTAAAAATAAACGTATCTCAAAACGAACACCTTTCTGATAAAGTTTGTGAGACTCAGTACTACTATATATTTCATCATGAAATTTCTTGTGAAAAATGGTCGCTCTAAAGATACCAAGTATTGGAGTAAACAAGAAAATACCTTAAGCCCTTATCTAACCCACGGCCTTTAGGAACCGAAATAAATATTTAATTTGGGTCGAGACCGCTTGTAAAAAGGCTGGTGGAAGAGGTGTCAGTTGGATGACTGATGGCAGATAATTTGGAATACCAAGATTTTTAGGACCAACTTCTATATATAGCGATGTTTTGAGCTGTGGCATTAACTCAATCCAAGAGGAAAAAGTGACAAATGGATTCAAAAATAATAATTTAAATATACTTAGTAACAATTTGCTAAGAAATTTGTCGGTATATCTCTAAAGCAAGTGACTATTGATAAGGGGCCAAATTCCATCCATGAAGCTATAAAGGAGGTCCGCAAAATTGCGGCCCTTTAGACCCCTCCCTCCCCTCTTGTCCGCAATTCGGAATTCCTTCTCTCCCCTCCCTCTTTTTAAAATATTGCATAACTTTTATTTTGGTTTTGGGACTGGTTGAATGAAACACAGCATCATGTACCAAGAAGAATCTAAACTAAATTAATCTTAAAATCTAAGGACATTGACGAAGAGGCAATAAAAACTTACTCTTCTTTTCTCTTGACTTTTAGCTCATTGCTTGTGGAAGTGCTGCTGCCTCTAACGACACGCCCATTGCGCTCATATCCTTATTTGTTAAGAACAAGGAGTGTCGAATCTAATGAGACTGACGCAACCAGCAATTGTCACAATGGCGCTGACGCACGTGTCATTTTTCTTGATTCTTCTGATTTTCTCAGAAGTGGGTATGTAAAATGAGAATAATCTGTATGAGAGCTCACTGGTAGAAAGCAGTGCTTTGTCCCTTATTAGTCCCAGTTCAGACAGTTTTTTCTTCAAGGACTATCTCTCTCCCTCATCTTAGGGATGGTTAGAATATTACGGAATCAATTTTAAAGCTACTGGTATTCTTACCTGCCCCTCCCACCCCTTCCCGTGGATAATCTCTGACCACGCCCTTTCGACTGCCTATTACACCTACTTTTGGTAGTGCTGGACCTATGATTGCATAAAACAAGTAACATGTAATGGGACCTAATAGTAATAGAAATACCCCAGGGTGCCACTCATAGTCCTAGGAGTGGACGGCTACGGGTACAGTTTGTATGAAGAGTTCAGTGGTTCAGGGGACACGATACCCCTCAAGACCGTCTTCCCCTCCAAGACATTTCCCAACTTCATGTCCATAGCCACGGTAAGACATTTCCCTAATTCATGTCCATAGCCAAGGTAAGACATTTCCCAACTTCATGTCCATAGCCACGGTAAGACATTTCCCAACTTCATGTCCATAGCCACAGTAAGACATTCCACAACTTCATGTCCATAGCCACGGTAAGACATTCCACAACTTTATGTCCATAGCCACGGTAAGACATTCCACAACTTCATGTCCAAAGCCACGGTAAGACATTTCCCAACTTCATGTCCATAGCCACGGTAAGACATTTCCAACTTCATGTCCATAGCCACGGTAAGACATTTCCCAGCATCATGTCCATAGCCACGGTAAGACATTTCCCAAATTAATGTCTATAGCCACGGTAAGACATTCAACAACTTCATGTCCGTAGCCACGGTAAGACATTTCCCAACTTCATGTCCATAGCCACGGTAAGACATTTCCAAACTTCATGTCCATGGCCACGGTAAGACACTTCCCAACTTCATGTCCACAGCCACGGTAAGACATATCCCAACTTCTTGTCCATAGCCACTGTGAGACATTTCCAAACTTTAATTTCCAAAGCCACGGTAAGACATTTTACCACTTCAAGTCCAAAGCCACGGTAAGACATTTCCCAGCTTCATGTCCATAGCCACGGTAAGACATTTCCCAGCTTCATGTCCATAGCCACGGTAAGACATTTCCCAAATTAATGTCTATAGCCACGGTAAGACATTTCCCAACTTCATGTCCATAGCCACGGTAAGACATTTCCCAAATTAATGTCTATAGCCACTGTAAGACATTCAACAACTTCATGTCCGTAGCCACGGTAAGACATTCAACAACTTCATTCCAAAGCCACGGTAAGACATTTCCAACTTCATGTCCATAGCCACGGTAAGACACTTCTCAACTTCATCTCCACAGCCACGGTAAGACATTTCCCAACTTCATGTCCATAGCCACTGTGAGACATTTCCAAACTTTAATTTCCAAAGCCACGGTAAGACATTTTCCCACTTCAAGTCCAAAGCCACGGTAAGACATTTCCCAACTTCATGGCCATAGCAACGGTAAGACATTTCCCAACTTCATGGCCATAGCAACGGTAAAACATTTCCTAACTTCATATCCATAGCCACGGTAAGACATTTCCTAACTTCATGTCCATAGCCACGGTAATCCAATGTCTTATCTATAGAGGTGTATGGGTATACTACAAAAATAACAAAATACTGTACATCGATTTTCTAATTCAAGGATTGACATAAGAGGCGGAAGAGACTAAACTGTGAATCATCAGCGGTTACCCAACAGTTGTAAAGTCTCCCTGCCATATGCGATGTAGGTGTCCCATCAGCAGGTGACAAAGGGAAACGGAGGGGTTTCGGCCCACGTACCCCTCACAGCTTACAACTGCAAGGCTGGGCCACCCAGGACTCCGGATTCCTGAGCAACACAGTTTAGAGGGAATTGGGAGGAAAAGAAAAGAGTTCAGTAGAGGCAAAAGATCAATGAGACATTTCCCAATTTCATGTCCATAGCCACGGTAAGACATTTCCCAACTTCATATCCATAGCCACGGTAAGACATTTTCAAACTTCATGTCCATAGCCAGTAGCCACGGTAAGACATTTCCAACTTCATGTCCATAGCCACGGTAAGACATTCCACAACTTCATGTCCATAGCCACGGTAAGACACGGATTTTATGTTGTGGTTCAGCATTACACTGAAAGTTTTAGACTGTAGTTCTCAGTGCGTTTAGAACTAACTTGGGCTACCGAGGGCGACTGTTTTCGATGTCACAGTTTTGAAATTTAATGAGTTTGATTTGAGTTATCATAAACGCAATGTTTTGTCCCCTAAACTGAATGGGATGAAACATCGGTTCGATGAATTCAGGTTTTAACCTTTTAGTTTTTTGAAATCAGAGTTTTTGCTTACGATAACCTTTCACGTTTGCGGGGCCTATACCTAAATCATATCCATGTTTGCAGGGCCTATACCCAACGCAGCACGGCTTGGTGAGCAACAAGTTCCTGAACAAGAAGGAGGACGAGTATTTCATCTACGAGGACGAGCAACACGAAGACTTTGACTGGTTCAGGGGAGAGCCGGTAATTTTGAGAATACGATTTTGATATACAAGATGCTAGTTTTGCCAGAACTTTGCAATATTGCCCATGTTTGTCCAAATTTCAATCGGTTAGCAGAAATCTAATTCTAAAAAGTAAACTCAATCCTCAAACTTAACTGACCACCACCCTCCATCCAGATCTGGATCACAGCCAAGAAAGCTGGATTGCGGGTCTATGTGGACATGTGGGTCGGATCCACGGCAAAGTACGACGGTGTGAGACCAGACTTTTACTCCAAGTACAACAATTCTAAGTCGCTGTATCAGAAAGCTGCTGACTTGGTGGCTAACTTGGACTCAGACGAGAGGTAGATATGTCACTCCATAGTGGCATGATGCCACTTCCAGTCCATGATACGGATATTTTGACTTCGAGATTTTTGGATGTATGAGTCCAAAAAGTCCGAAAATAGTGAACTGTTGTATGAAACCCTGATATTGGTCTTCCTGATACCTTTTGCACAACCCATTCCCTTTCTACCACCAACTTCCTCACTAGGTGTGATCTGTACATGCTGTACACTACTCTCCCATTTAGGTGTGATCTGTACATGCTGTACACTAACCAGCCAGACAGTATCCTGCACACCACGGACCTGACTGACAGTGAGGCAGTGAGAGCAGTGGTGGATGAAGCTGAACAGAACATCACGGCTTTCAAGGCAGCTCTGGGTGGGTAGAATGAGAGATAGAGTGATAGGTAGAACTGCAATTTAGGTAGAAGTAGAACGACAAGACTTTATTATCGTCTCAAGGGCCAAGGTTTTACGTTTCAAGGTTGCAGCGTGCAGATACAAAGCATCTGATTGTGAGCATATACGGCTGTTGATGATAATAGCAGAATTAGTATTAAAATTATCATAGTTTACAGTACGTGTCATTGATATCCCCAGGTGACAGAGACTATAACTTGGTGATAGTGTCAGACCACGGAATGTCCCCGTACCGACACAAGTACAACTTGAGCAGGGCTCTCACGGACCTGGCTAGGGAATACTACGGAGGTAAAAATTCAACTTTCTCTGATTCACTGCCTCTTCGGCATAGTTCATTTAGTATTGCTTTGGCCATAGCCCATCTCGACTTGATTAAACTTGAAAGATGGGATGAAAGATTCAAATTTTTCTGATTAAGTATCTCTTCGGCAAAGCCCATCTCGACTTGATCGTTGATTATACTTCAAAGAACCATTGAACAATTAAACATAATACAGGTTCCATGCCCATGTGGTACACGCGAAACGAGGCGGTGTCAGACACAGTTGACCACATCAACAAGTACTTGGCAAACAACCACATAACAGGAGTTGTTGCTAGAGACGTGGCGAAGCTTCCTAAACGGTTTGTGCAACACACCGGCTAATTTAATGGTGTCATGACGGGGTTTTAAACGCTGCAATGCCAAATTGCAGTTTTGCACTTTTGCAGTCGTAATCGAAACCCAAGGCAGCTATGAATGATTTCCTCCTATTGTTCATACTCATACTCAGTCTTAATTCTACCTTTTTCTGATTTTTAATTCTTATTTTTCAGCCCTAAATCACGTTGTCATTTTCAGGTTTCAGATGTGTGGTTCTGCGGGTGAGGGGATTCCAGAGATAATCCTGCTCCTGGAAGATGAGCTCGCGGTGGACACACCCTCAGTTCTCAGTGGACACGGGTCAGTTGAATTCAGCTGTATTAGAATCATGCGATAGGAGAGTGATTGAGTTTTGATCCGCAAATTTCTCTCTGTAGACTTTGAATGCGGAGCAATTATTGTGTCAAGTGTTAGTATATACAAAGAGTGTTCCTCAATACAACCCCAGATTTATCTGTAAATAATACCAATACCTCTCCAATTGGCAGCTACGACAACGCCTACAGTTCTATGTACGGTCTGCTGAGGGTTTCTGGGCCTGCCTTCTCTGACAACGCTCTAACTTCTACTGACAACACAATGCCTGACAACAAGGAGCCTGACAACACGGTCGAGGACACAGCTCCAGAGGATGGTGTTGTCATGAACACGGAGCTTTACAACCTCTTCTGCTCAGTCCTCGGTAATTTAAACAGTTGATACCCAATAATAATGTATTGGTCCTAATAGGGATCGCTAAATATTACGTAATCAAAGCCTACCCCCCATCTTGTGGAGAATATTACATAATCATTGCTTACCCCCCCCCCCCTGTCCCCACCAACTTTAGAAGAAAATGAGAAAATGGACAGTGTAAAAGTGTAAATACTTTTGAATATTGATTATATTTAAACTTGGGAAAATTTTGAAAATGTTGAGGTAAGTTATGAAAAATTTTGCCAAAATTGTTGCTTAATTGAGTCGATTTTCAGAAAATTTTGCCATAAAATACTGAGGATTTGTAGCAAAAATTTTAAAAAGTGTGCCGAAAAGTGGATATTTTGATTACGTAATCAACCACCGAAACCCCCTCCCCGTAATCAAACGTAATCATTTTTAAACGTAATATGTGAACGATCCCATATTTGTTTATGTAACTGTTTTTTAGATAAAAAAGTTTCTTCTGAAAGGAAAACTGCCGAAGCTTGTGCCTCACTTCCCTGAGTTGCTATTTGCAATTAGGGATCGTTCACATATTACGTAATCAGCTAGAGGGGGGAGGGGGTTTCCGAATGATTACGTTACATGTTATTGTAACAAATACAACTACTGTAAACTTGATTACGAGGGGGAGGGGGGGGGGTTGAAATCGGACAAAAATTGATTACGTAATATGTGAACGATCCCTTACTGATGACACATACGCGCCTCTTAGGCTCTACACCACTAAACTGTCCACATTTCAGGGATAAAGCCCGCTCACAACACCGGAAGACTCGACACATTCGACTCCTTGCTCGTGAGTCCGCCCGACAGAACGCAGTGGGAGGGCGGATACCGGCGGAAACCAGCGCCTTGCGACGGACTCAGGAGCAGGGCGGTGGCACCGATAATAACGGTACTACTTTTAGTGGCGTGCCTCATCATAGGAGACTTGGTATTAGAGTTTCTTTTAGCGAAATGAAGGGGGAAACATCGAATAAACTATTTGATTGTTTATTTAACAAAATTAACAAGAATATGGGAATCTAACATGAAACTTTTCTTGACATCAGTGAAAAATGAACCGGGTACCCTCAACAACTTTAATTATAATTGAAACAATCCTTTATTCATGAAATTGAAATAACCTTGGGGTAACTTAAATAGCTATTTCAGATTTGTATTCTACTTCAAATTAATTGCTGGATTAAACCGAATTGGTTTGAAATATCATTTTTTAGTTTATAGATTTCTGTTATTATGAAAGCATGACGATTTGTGCAACAAATAAATTATTCAACTGTACAATATTTACAAATAATGTTTGCCAAGATTTCACGGCATTGCTGATAAATATCCTTGATTTTACTTCTTTTTCTTGCTGGCGGGCGACTTTGACCCACTTTTCAGTCCCATGCTCTCTTCCAAGGCTTCGACTTGCTGTGAAATCTTCTGATCTTGCTCTGAGATCATTTTCTCTAACCGACCTTGCAACTGAAAATAATTATGAAATAATTCAAGAGTTTATTTCATAAGTTTCCACCCTCAACGCTTTTTTTGTTTTGCAAAAAGGTCTCAAGTCTGCGTGAGCGCGCCGGGCTTCCATACGGGAAGCGCGCCGCGCAATCTGTGCGGGCGCGGCCAGTAAAATCGTCACAAAATGCGAGACATGAAAATTTATACTGAATTTTGACCATGCGCGTTACAAATATGACTTGAAATTTGGCACATTTTGTGACAAACTATTAAGTGAAATGTTCCCATGGAAATACGCTATGTCAATGAGGCATTAGCTCCCCACTCATCGAACTGCCTCACTTCGGATCCTACTAAACAGAACACTAGCAACCCAACTGTTTCAGTTCGGATCCCATAGCAACTTGAATCAGTTCTCTGATCTGCTTGACTTCTTCACTTTCTTCTGGTTCTTCTGGAGCTGGTTCAGACCCCGCCTCAGCTTCCACCTCTTCTTCCTGTAAATCATAGAAAAGGTGAAATGTGTACTTCCTGAGTAAACCATGGTTTTTAGGGAATGTCCCATGCTCATTCCATCCAATTTAGAAATTGCCGATTCTTTTTATCTGTATGAAAAGAATCACCAATCTCTTGGCGATATCCAATGTTGTAAATAATTTGCCAACTTTGTGACTCCATTGTGACCTTTTTCAACCTTCGCAAAATCCTGTACAACGTTTTGCAACTACAACTCTCCATGCTGGGTTGAATCCCGTATTCACGGTTAAGGCGTACCCTGGACTAAAGTTCATAGTTTCTCTGATCAAGCTTACCTCTTCAGGAGCGATTTCTTCAGGTTCTGGTTCGGGTTCCGGTTCTGGTGTTACTGGGACACCGTCGTAGTGGAAACTGATGTCTACTCGCACCTAAGGGAAGGTGAAATATCTAAACATTCATTTTACCAAGTACCTAGAATACTAGAATATTCATTGCTTGTACAAATCTTGAATTTTTCCTTGATTTTTAATTAATCTGGGTGAAAGCCTACACTGAGATGGTTTGAGGAATTTCAATTCTTGAGAAGTTAATTCCTACTTATGCCACACGATCTAAGCTTGACATGAAATTAAATTATAAGCATTTATATTTTCCTTTATCATTATTTTTTTAAATTAACATTAGACAAATTTACTGCTGATGAAAAAGGCTTCAATCAATTTACAAAGTTCATATATGACTCAATGGACGAATGTTTTAAGGTTGACCCATTAGTAGTCCTAAGCACAAAGCATAATCGACTGAACAATCCTTGGATAGCAAATATAACAATACATAAACTACTATATAAACTGAGATAATATTCACAGCATTTAGCACTATAAACATAATCTTGAAATGTAATCTAGTATATTATTAGTATACAATTATTATATAAAGTCAGAACACCTCAATTCTCACTTGATAGATACATCTAAACTGAAAGAACCACTGGATAACTATTACTTTCATTCATTGAATTCAGTGTCTGATCAACCATATAATCAAAGAATTGTAAATCAATACTATGACAAAAAGAAGGAAAACTCTACTTGGATCTTACAATCGAGAACGCGAGTATTGCTCTGACATCCCATCAGGAATCAAATTAAATGAAATATCAGAGATACGAGCTTCTTGAGTGTGGGAAGTTCTGCCCCGAGAACCTCTCACGGACACCAACACACTCTTGAGTAATGCAAATGACAGTTTCGTTCGCATGAAGCTGATGACATCCCTATAATCCTCATTAGTCTTCTCTGCCACAAGTTCAGCTAACCTCTTATGAAACACCTGTGCTTGAGGTGCCATCCCCTCCCGAAGTACTGTAGACCAGTGGGGTGAAACTACACTTTTCTACCTGGATGACCCGTTGCTCGTAGTTCTTCTTCTTGATGTTTTCATGCTGCATATACACTGATTTGATATCACGGTCTTTGTATGAGTCAGCATTAGGGTGGAAGATCCTGACATCAAACATGGTCTTCTGGAAGGGTCCCCACATCCCTCGAGCTGAGATGTCGAGACGGGCTTTGTCCTCAGTGTTCCCTGGGATTGGCTGACAGGAGTCAATCGGAATCAGCTCAGGCTCAGTCATCACGTCATGGCAAACTTCCCTAAGAAACGCGGCATTCGTGTCCCGAACTTTGTTGTGTCGGAAGATTAAGTAGCCACCATTTTTACATGTTAAGGTGTGGTCTACTGAATTCTTCTTTCCACAAACACAAATAGCCGGAATGTTAGGGATTTGCCACCCATATCTGAGCCTAAGTGCATCACGAAATTCCTCCTTGTTCAGCACCCATCCCAGTGAAGCAATGGGGAGAACAGTAAGCCAAGCCCCTGCACCTTTCTCTTGGGCCAATGTGATGGACCTCTTCAATCTGTCATCAGAAGAGCCAGACTTAATGTCAGTTTATCATTATTGCATAACAAAGACTATTCATTTGAGTCGTCCTTTATTGACTATTGTAAAACTACTCTTTTAGTGCTCAAGCCATTATGACTTAAGTTGTTTATCATAGTTCAGGGGCCTTGTTAACTCTAAGTATGCGAATGACGTTTTGGCTCTTGACAAAGCATCGTACACTAATTCACAAAGAGAACTGAGAGAGGCGCCCACTTAACCATTCAACTCTGCCATCAGTTAAATTACTCAGCAGTTTAGTTTGACACAACCCTGTTTAGTTTGACACAATCGATTCCTGGTGCAATTGTTCCCGTTAGAATAAGATTGCTGTTTTATGACGTCATAAGTTAAACTAACCTTTGGTGTGAAGGCGTATTTGTACATGTCAAAGTGTCTGAAGTAAGTGTTCAGAGCGTAGTCCGTGATTGCCTGAAATAAACAAAACATTAGATTTTAGAGTAGAGTAGTCGATTAATTTACTTATAGGTCCATTTGAAATTTACCAGCGCACAAGTTAAGAGTCAACTCGCAGGCTGCTTTCTCGACACGGCTCCATTATCAAATGGGCACGCCATCGATAACATAATAATAAAATGGTGATAAAATGACTTTCTTCGTATCCACTTAGGGGTTTAGCGAGGTAAGAATCTGTGAGTAAGATTTAAAAATGTTCCCCTATTCCCAACCAAAATAGTACCATTTCGGGAAGTTAACAACCACAAGAAAATCTGTTAATATGTTATAGCTAGTGAGTCACTTCCTAGGTCCTAGAGAGTGACTTACATTGCATACGGGCCAGTAAGTATGAAGTTATCAATATGTTCAGAATGTGGATAACAGTAAGATAGTAAGTATGAAGTTATTGTATGCCACCCACCTGAACTTGATGTACAGTGAACACTCCGACACTGTAAGGGGGTCGTTGCAGGGAGTGTTTGATTAGGAGCTGCTTGAAGTAGGCGAAGGTGTCCTCGTTATTATTGTACGGTGTAGCTGAGAGGAGGTCAATCAGGCAAAAAACAACTCGTCAAAAGGGTGGTGAAAAGGGTAGTAAAAAGAGGACACCTTCTGAGGCTTAGACAGTTTTCTCGTCAGTAAAACTGGTTTCCATCTATTTTCATAAACGTGGAAAACATCAAATCCGATGAAAAAGTCATTATATTTCAAGTTTTTAGAATGATAAAATACACATAAACGTGTGGATTGGTATGACTTAGAGGTGCATTTAGTGTGGACGAGCTTCATGATCGAGAAGAAGGCAGATGCCTGGGCGTAGTTCATTCCCAAAGACTTAGCAAATCTGGTTATTGTTAAGGAAAATTTCAAGAATATTTTCAAAGATCAGATTTGTTGAATTTCTTTAGATACCTGATACATTCCGCGTAAGTAATCACATGAAATCTATATCGCTAGTCAATTAATTAAACATCCCAAACGAAAGGATACTGTATGGTGCTGAAGTAGAAATCCAGAAGTATTTGACTCTTGATGTCAGTTGCATCTTTCAACTTGCAGACATCTGCAATCACACTGCAACATAGACATATTATTATCCATGTGACACTCAGTTCGGTTAACATGACACCAGATAAATGGGAAGGGAAAGTTATTTATGTCATAGCTTACGTCATAAACTAATGCCATAACATTACCTCACAAGGTTTTCATTTGTCGTAGCACTGAAGATCACATCGAGATTCTCTGACGTCAGATCTGACCTGAGGACGCGAACCATTGTTAGGACTAAAGCTGCTATAACTGGTGACGCACAACTATTGTTAGAAATCTAAAATATTATTAAGCTGTTATAGCTGCTTAAATTCCCAGCATGAATTGTGAAAAAAGGCTTTTATTTGAACATGGAAAAATAAACTTTTGAAAACAAAGCCACGAAAACAAAAGATTATACAAGTTGTATATTATATTGAGGAAGGGTTAGGAATGAAAAGTTCTGAAAAAATTGTTCCCTCTCCAATTGTTTTTTGTTTAACAAAAGGCAAATGTAAGGGTTAGAAATGGACGTGGTTACTGGTTAGGATGATTTTGAGGGAATTTATGTATATTATCCTTAAAATCTATCATGCCCTAGAACATAACTACCATCTTTTTATATTTCAAGGGTTTTCCTCAAAAACTGTAGGGGGAATACAATGTAAAGTGTATTTTTGGCACGCAGCGCTTACTGTGATTATATGCAAAACTGAGATTTGAAATATTCATAACTTCGGCTAGAAACAACATTTATCAGTTTATCATGGGGTAAAAATCCACTGGTTGCTGGCGTTCTTCTCTATCAGGCTATCAGTAACTACAAAAATACCTCGCAAAATCGGCTTCGGACCCCCCTTCGCCACCTTAAACTCAGTTACCATTGCAATGGTTTACTTGCCGGGCCAGTGCTTTTCTGCGAAGTTCACAGAGAAAACACGCGACAAATAAACAAAATATGATCATCGAATCATATTGCTGATGACACTATGCCTGACCGTGAACTACAACGGTGAGACAAGCATAAATTGATTAATGATTAAAACCCTGACAGTGGCAATGATTTGGTATATTCCTTGTTAAAGAATGTAATTGGACAGTTACCTACCCTCTTTGATCGTTGGGTAAGGTATTTTTCAAGCACTGGACAGGGGACAACAGGTGCAATAACATAATTTGAGAAGGGTGTGTTTACAGCCCTTTGTTTGTAGAAGCAAACTTCAGCTTAATAAGGATTACGTGTAATATGTGTTGAACAATGGACATTATGAAAAACAGGTTATTGTGTCTCAGCTTTGAACTCGGAAATAAATAAAATTACAATTATTCTAATATGATAAAAAAAATTTCCTGAGTGAAACAGGTGGTAAATTCACTAAAACACAAGTGTTCAAACACAATGACACTGCTTTAAATCAGAAAGTTATAATGATGATTCAATGTCTGACTTTTCCAGTTCTTTTGTGCTAATAACGCCTAACATCACTCATGAGTTTGATCAGCTCAATTTTTAAGATGGAATCACAACTTTGGAATTCTAAGAAACTCTGAGTGTTTCACGTTGTGTTTTGTGTTTTTTGTTTTAGTGCTGCATATCTATGTGTTTGGAAGTTTATCTGCGGCAGTGGCACTACTATGAGCTAAAAACACATGCATTGATTCTTTGATTGGCATCATTTTGTATCATTATTAATAATATAATTTATATTCTATTTATTTCAGCACATTGCCAGCCCCACTGTGGGTTTGCAAAAGAACAAAAACCAAAGTACAAATGAGTTGCATACATGAAAAAGTGTTTTTGCATGTATCCTGAGTTTGAAAACTCGAAACTGAATATTTTTCTAGCACTCACCCATTATTCTCATGGATGTCATAAAGATTTTTTGTTGCAACATTGATACCTAACTGATATTGGAATTAGATTTTGTTATGTTGCTGCAGCTATCTTTAAGTTTAACACCTCTCTTTTCTACCCAGCAATGAAAGGATTCATCTACTACATTGTTCTTGGAATTGTAGCAGCTCTGTGTGGGGCAGGATCTCTATTAAAAAACATAGAGGGTGCAGCTGCAGTGGAGGAATGGCCTGACATTGAAATTGACAACAACTTCTCTAATGGACCATTGCATTTCATCAAACGTCTCTTCCAAACCATCACATCAGGATAAAACTGTATTCAAATTAGTGGGTGTGTGCAATGTTTTTGATTTTAAGATGTGCATTAGATAATATCAATTGTTTTTCAGATATCTCTTATTTAATTTTGCATTTTCTTTTTTTGCCTCTCTGTCACTCATTGGAATGCACACAGGAGGAGGAAAATGTGCACATGTAAGATTTTTAAGTATGCATCATCTCTTACAAGATTATAAATCCAGAAGTGCATTTTCATAATTTTCTTAAATTTTTGGATGGACTTGTTTGATTTTTCATATGTTTCTTTATCCAAGAATGGTAGAAAACTGGTGGAATTTTCTTTGGCCTAATCTGAAAAAGTCGAAACACATCTTTAGAATACTCCACTGGAAAAAAGGCTGACTGAAGTGAACCTGAATCAGGCTTTCTTACTTTCTTAGTCTTCCATGAAATCACATCTGTCTAACATTTAACTTTTAACAGTCAGCCTTGAAATTAAGAAATTGGTGATTTTGAAGAGTTGTCAATCAAATCCAGATAGAAATCATGATTCATGATGGGAAACAACTTAATTTGAGGGGGGATGGACAACCAGATGGTGTCATGACACATGTACACATGCATGTAAATGCAGTCCTTTTATTTGGGTATTAGCTGATACCAACGTTATCATACCAGAGGTGGAATCTAAACATTTTCTGGGAACTTTCAGAACTTTTTCATTTTTAATCTCCCCAAATGCCTTTTATAAGACAAAAGGGTAAGACAGGATGGAGAATATAATATGTATGATTCCCTAATAAGGGGCCATCCATAAAGGATGTCCGCAAAATTTCAGCCAACCTAGAGTCTAGACCCCTCCCTCCCCCCTTGTCTGCAAACGTCCACATCCTAGAAACCCCTCCCTCCCCCTGGATGTCCACATTTTTCCTAAAAATCTTTTCAGTTATCAATTTTGGGCACAAAATTTCACAATTTTTAGTGAAATCGACCAAAATTTCCGTAAATTGCAGACGCCTGCATTTGGTAAAATACCCCCTCCCCCTATGTTTGCAAACATCTGCATTGTCCAGACTCCCCCCATCCCCTCATTGTGGACGTCCTTTATGGATGGCCTCTAAATGTATTCCAGATTCCTCACAGCTAAAGATAACAGGCAACATATTTGATCTGTATCTATACTGATGATAATGAGTTTGATAAAATGAAAAAAGTCAAGACTCACCAAACACAGATTTTTGGTTCCATAGTTGTCATATTCTTTTGCTCCCTCAGCAGTGGATTCAGTTAAAAGTAAAACATAAAAATAAATGATTGAAATAGTACAGCTATAGTACAGGGACAGGATGTTATCTGACTAGTTAGAGTGGGTGCCCAACTTTTCACATCTGTGTTTGATATAGAATTTAACATTTCACCTCATGCCTTATTCAAAGATAAAGGAGGGGTAGAAATTTTGATTACCAAAAATGTTTAACAATACGATGTAGGACTATCAACTGCTATGTGTGCTCATTGGTAAAAGAGTTGTAGAAAGTTAAAACCTCAAGATAATGATTTTAAAAACCTTCATTGGATTTATTGTGGTCTAAGTACTCGAGATAGATGAAACGTTATTTTCCTGAAATGGGAAACTTTTGTCTAAACAGTTGGCTATATACTGGGTGAATTATCCATGACATTTATCACTTTCCCTCTCCAAATTATCTGCTGTCATGTTAACTGGAACTGAGTGTCACATGGATGATAATATGTCTATGTTGCAGTGTGATTGCAGATGTCTGCAAGTTGAAAGATGCAACTGACATCAAGAGTCAAATTCTACTGGATTTCTACTTCAGCACCATACAGTATCCTTTTGTTTGAAATGTTAATTAATTGACTAATGATATAGATTTCATGTGGATAACGGAGAAGGTATCAGGTATCTTAAGAAATTCAACAGATATCTGATTTTCGAAAACGTTCTTGAAATTTTCCTTGACAATAACCAGATTTGCTAAGTCTTTGGGAATGAACTACGCCCAGGCATCTGCCTTCTTCTCGATCATGAAGCTCGTCCACACTAAATGCACCTGTAAGTCACACCAATCCACACTTTTACCTGTATTCTTTCGGATTTGACGTTTTCCACGTTTATGGAAATAGATAGAAACCAGTTTTCCCGATGGAAAAACTGGCTAAGCCTCAGAACAAAAAGTCTTTTCACCACCCTTTTACCACTCTTTTTACCACCCTTTTCACGAGTTGTTTTTGCCTGATTGACTTCCTCTCAGCTACACCGTACAATAATAACGAGGACACCTTCGCCTACTTCAAGCAGCTCCTAATCAAGCACTCCCTGCAACGACCCCCTTACAGTGTCGGAGTGTTCACTGTACATCAAGTTCAGGTGGGTGGCATATAATAACTTCATACTTACTGGCTCGTATGCAATGTAAGTCACTCTCTAGGACCTAGGAAGTGACTCACTAGCTATTTTCTCGTGGTTGTTTACTTTATGAAATAGTACTATTTTGGTTGGGAATAAGGGAACATTTTTAAATCTTACTCACAGATTCTTACCTCGCTAAACCCCTAAGTGGATACGAAGAAAGTCAAAACGGGGTTTAATATTGTCATTTTATCACCATTTTATTATTATGTTATCGATGGCGTGCCCCTTTGATAATGGAGCCGTGTCGAGAAAGCAGCCTGCGAGTTGACTCTTAACTTGTGCGCTGGTAAATTTCAATGGACTATAAGTAAATTAATCGACTACTCTAGTCTAAAATCTAATGTTTAATGTTTATTTCAGGCAATCACGGACTACGCTCTGAACACTTACTTCAGACACTTTGACATGTACAAATACGCCTTCACACCAAAGGTCAGTTGAACTAATGACGCTCTAAAACAGCAATATATTATTTTAGCGGGATCAGTTGCACCAGGAATCGATTGTGAGCTGCTCTAACACCAAATGAACTATCGTAATTGCTACGAATAGAGAGCTGGGCCTTGGTGTTAATCTGTGGGTTTAAAAATCACGGAAAAATTCAAGATTTCTACAAGCAATGAAAATTCAAGGTACTTGGTGAAATGAATGTTTTGATATTTCACCTTCCCTTAGGTTCGAGTAGACATCAGTTTCCACTACGACGGTGTCCCAGTTACTCCAGAACCAGAACCTGAACCAGAACCTGAAGAAATCGCTCCTGAAGAGGTAACATTGATCAGTGTCTTGTGAGAAATAAGGAACTTTAGTCCAGAGTACGTGAAATTACGGGATTCAATCCAGCATGGAGAGTTGTAGTTGCAAAACGTTGTTTAGGATTTTGCGAAGGTTGACAAAGGTTAAAATGGAGTTGCAAAGTTGGCAAATTATTTACAACATTGGATATCGTCAAGAGATTGGTGATTCCTTTCACACATATAAAAAGAATCGGCAATTTCTAAATTGGGTGGAATGAGCATGGGATATCTCTCAAAACCACATATTACTTGAAGTATACGTTTAACCTTTTCTATGGTTTAAGGGAAAGAAGAGGTGGAAGCTGAGGTCTGAACTAGTTCTGTGAAGAACCAGAAGAAAGTGAAGAAGTCAAGTGATCAGAGAACTTATCTGTTGCAAGGGATCCAGTCTGAAACAGGTGGGTTGTAGTGTTTGTTTAGGTAGGATCCAAAGTGAGGCAGTTCGATGAGTGGGGAGCTCATGCCTTACTCTTCAGTCTCAAATAGACGGGGGGGGGGACGATTAAAATTTTTGGGTTTTTAAAATTGGGGAAATTTTTAACTTTTTCCCCTTTAAGACTTTTTGAAAATTTTGAAAAAATCCATACAAAAAAAATAAAAATTTTTATTTTTGTTAGAATTTAAAAATTAAAACAAAAATAGAAAGTTTTCCCCAACTGTTTTCTCAACATCATGATCTTTTTTTTGTCAGGTTATTTTGAGGGATGATTCTTATCTGAAAACCCATTACCCTGATCCCCACAGCATTTTTTGCCCAACCACCCCTTTTTGAATCCGAATATTTCCCCTCTCCAGTTATTTTTTCGGGGCACTTGGAAAAATGGCCGATTTCTTTCAGTATTAAAAAAATCTTCAGGATTTGGGAATTTCCCAATATCCCCCAATTTTGGGGCCCTTAAAACTGGTTGTTCGGTTGTTTTTTTAAAAACATTTCCGGGGTCTTTCAATGTTCTTTCCATTTTCCCCGAAAAATATGGTAACCCTCACCCGGGTCTAAACCCTTTTGTCCAAGTCGACATGATAAAAAAAACCAAAAGTAAAGGTAATGAACACGTACTGAAAAAAAACTTACAAGGCCGTTTTCCTTAATTATTTAAACAATTTTTTTTCTATTTTGACAATGGTGTAGTTGAAAACCCCCCCACCCATAACAAAATATAATTTTCACTTTTTGAATAAAATTAAGAGGAATAAACAAAACCCAAGGGGCCTAGAAGTTCCATATATTAATGCTTAACCCCACGTTAATAAATTTCATCTTGGAAATAAATTTGGGCCCTATTCAGGGGGGTGCTTGGGGGTAAATCTTTTTTTTTTGTTTCCTTAGTGTTTTCTTGCTTTTGTGCTCATGCTTAAAAAATTTACCCTTAAATTGTACGTTTATTGATTGACAATTTAATTAATTAATCAGCAACTAAAAAAAATTTTTCCACTCCCTAGTTCCCATTCTTTTTAAAAAGAAAATGTTTTTTCCCCAAAATTTTTATATCTCAATCTTGTTTTTATAAAAAAAAACCCATAGATTTCGGTAATCAAAACTTAATTCAAACCCTTTGTTCTGAAAAGGGGTTTTATTGATATTAGTTTTACTCATATTTTATAATTCTTAACGATCTATCTTCTAGTACAGCTGAACCCCGATCATTTCCCCTATTAATTTTATGGAATACTTTTACCAAAAAGAGAAAGTTCTTTTTGGGCTGACAAAAAGAGGATTGTTGGAAGGCCAAAACGTGCTTACGAAAAAGGGAAGAATCCTGAACGGTTCCCGGTGGCGTTCAAAAGGGTGAAAGAAACAACCCGTAGGGTATAAACAACTATAAAAACTTTTACAGTTTTAAAAAGGCCGCGGTGGGGGCCCGGAAGCGTTAAAAGCAGCTAAAAAGGGAATTGGACGAAAACCATCCAGCTTGAGGAGAACTTGAATTTACTGATTGCAATGTTTTCTGAAAGTCTTTTTCGGGTGCCAGGGCAGGTCGTTGCCCTTTAAAACCCCTAAAGGAACCATTTAAATTGTTTCATTCCTTTTGATTTCTTGGGGCATTGAAAGGACTTTCTCAAAAGTTCTTTATTCCCCCCAAAAAATCTTTTTAAACCCCGGACCCAAAAGCCCGGGAAAAGGGGCAAAAAACCCAAATCAAATTTTTCCCTTTTAAAATTTCCCTGGCTGAAGACTTTTTCCCGGGGCCCAACCCATCAATGAAATCACCCAATAAGGGGTTTGTTAAAAAGCCTGAAGTGAAAAAGGGAATCGTTCAGCATCTTCAAATAACATTCGCCCTTAAGGGAAAAGGATGGGGTGGAACCTGAATTTTAGGGGGCGGATCAAATGCCTTTAAACCCTAATGAATCCAAATCAGCAGAAAAAATATGGCTAGTGGGGGAGGAGAACAATAAAAAAAATCACATGCTCTCCAAAAGGCCCAAAACAGCTTTGAGGTGTATTCTGGGTATTTGCCCTTTAAAAGGGGGGTTTCTCTTCAAAGGTGTTGGGAACGACCTTTTAAATCCTCCACCCAAAAAATTTCAGTGCAGTGGGCCCCCGAAAAGGGCTTACAGGGTTTCAGAACCTCTTTTAGTTTTTATCAAACGGCCCCCCAAAGATCCCCGGTTTTAGATGTTCCCAACTAAAAAAAAATTTTTTTTCTTGATGACTACAGTGTTTAAAGTACAGAGCAGGGAGAAGGCTTTTTTTGAAGAAAGGTTATATACCCACACTGATTGGGGGGTCACCGGAGATATACAGATCAACGACACCCACCTTCCCCCCCACTGGGGAAATATCGGGAAATAGAAATGAAATCAAAGGGTTGAATTGCTTAGAAAAGGGTAAAAAAATATTTTAAAAATTTTTAAAAGGAATGATGAGTTGGTTTTAATGAAGCATGGGGGGAGGAATTTGGGACCTTTAACTCTTTGCAGCAAACCTTCGCTTTCCATTAATTGGGGGTTTAAGACCCCCTTGGCATCCCCAAAAAATTGGGGTATAGTGGGGGAGGAATAACATCTTTGAGGGAAAATATTATTTCACCGGTTTTCCCTAAGTCGTTTAATATTTGTTTAAAACCTTTCTAACCAGAATCATTATAAAAGGGCATAGGCCCCCAAAAGACAACCAAATTGATGGGGAATCAAAGTTTGACGGGTGGGTTAAAATGATGAAAAATGGCTTGGGGTCTTTGGGTTTGATGGGTGAAAAAAAGTTGAAGGGAAAAAATTAAAAAGATGAACAAATTCAAGCCCCTCTGGGCCCCCCAGAACCTTGGGGAACCACAGCCTGTTGACAATGACTTAAGTTTTCGTGAACTCAAGGAAAGTTGAATGAGTGCTCTTCAAACAACCTTGTCCATGAAACCGTTTTTTGATAGAATGTCCCAAACAACCTTTGGGTTTGGGCCCGGGGGAAACTCTTTTCCAATTAGATGCAAAAGTTGACAGCCCCCAACCCCCAAAAGTAGTACTGGGAGTGTTGGGGGCTGCATGGTTCCCAAACTAATATTATCTTTTATTTTTACAGTATGTACTAATAAATTTTTTTTTATTTAAATTCCCTTTTAAAAAATTTTTCCAATCCCAAATTTTTTTATCGATTGTTGTATCTTTTATCAAAATAAAAGTTGAAAAAAATTTCCCAAAAAAATTTGATTCAAAATTCCCCCCCCATTTGAAACCCCCCCTTTTTTTTTCATTTTTGAAAAAATTTCACGGGGGGCAGTTATTACAAACCCCCCCCTATTTAGCGAAAATAGTAGCGTATTTCCATGGGAAAATTTCCCCTTAAAAAATTTGTACAAAAATGGGGCCCTTCCCAAATCATATTTTTAACCCCATAATCAAATTAAAAAGAATTTTTATTCCGGGCGCCCTTTTTGCCTTTTTGCCAGCGCAGATCTCAAGACCTTTTTGCAAAACAAAACGGCGTTGAGGGTGAAAAATTATAAAATCAACTCTTTAAAATTTTATCATAATTTTTTTTTCAGGGGTTTCAAGGTCATTTGAGAAAAAAAATCTAGAGCAAGATCAGAAGATTTCACAACAAGTCGAAGCCTTGGGAGAGATGGGACTAAAAATTCAAAATCGCCCGCCAGCAAGAAAAAAAGTAAAACAAAAGGGTATTTTCAGTGCCGGAAATCTTTTAAAAAATTATTTTATATATTGTACAGTTGAATAATTTAATTTTGCACAAACCCTCATGCTTTCATAATAACAAAAAATCTATAAAAATTAAAAAAGATATTTCAAAAACCCAAAGCGGTTTTTTCCAGCAATTAATTTTAAATAGAATACAAATCTGAAAATAGCCCTTTTTTTTTGGGTTTTTCCCCAAGGTTTTTTTTTCCAAATTTTTTAAAAAATAAAAAAAGGAAATTTTGTTAAAACCAATTTTGGGGGGTAAAAAATTTTTAAAGTTTTGGGTTTATAACCTGGT
>WFMF01000840.1:0-36397 GCA_011033025.1 Beroe forskalii | reverse complement strand
TTTGGGTTTAGGGTTTTGGGTTTAAACCTTGGGCAAAAGTCATTCAAAAAGTTTTTCGGTTCGGTTTTTTTTAAAACCCTTCATTTAAAACCGGGGTTTTTTTTTTAGTTTCCCCCCAAAACCCTTCCAACTTGTGGGTTTTAAAATAAACTTGGTGTCGGCTATGTCAAAAATTTTTTGGGGGGAAGCGATACGTCAACTGGTGTTGGGTTATAATGAACTTTATTGGCATCAAATTGGTGTCAAGGTGTTTAAAAATTTTTGGGATCAAACCATCAAATTGGTGTCGGTACTCTAATTTAACTTTCAGACGGGTTATCTCAAAGTCTTTTTCAGACGGTTTCTTTGTTTTAAACTTCGGGGCTGGTTCTTTAAAAGCTTTGGGCCTCTTTTTTCAGACTTTTTTTCGGTTTTACGTCTAATTTGGGCCTGGTTCATTAAACATTGGCCCGATCTTGCTGCGGGTTTTGATACTTAACCAGCGGTATCAAAAAGCATTGCCGTTTTTCGACTTTTTCGTAACTTCCAGATTTAATATTAAAGCAGGGGCACCTTTTAACGGGTTTTCTTTTGATACGTCTAATTTTAACTGGAAATTTTAAAAACATTGCCTTTATTGACGGGTTTTCGTTTTACGTCTAATTTTAGATTTATCTTTAAAAACTTTGGGCGTCACTTCAACGGGTTTTTCATTTTTGTTAACTTCAGACTAAAATTTTAAAAAGGTTTCCCGTCTTACTTCGGGGCTGGTTTCAGTAAACCCGTCTAATTTGGAATTTTTATAAATTAAAAAACATTGACGTCTTGCTGGTTGGTTTCAGTGTTCTTAACTTCAAATTGACAGTGCGCCCCAACTTGGACGGGTGTCAATGATCGTCTGACGGGAATCGGGGGAGGTAATTTCGTCTTGCCTTGTGATAAAACGGGCGGTTCGGGTGATGCGGGTTCGTTTTTTCCGGGACGGTTGTCGAAACATCAGACCGGTGTAAGTTTTACTGGTTCAGGCCAGGGTTCGGTGATATTTCCCGACGGGTGTCGGTACATCAGCCCGGTGTCCCCGGGTTAATACCGGATTGGTAAAAATTGCCAAAACTGGGTCAGCGATTCATCAGACCGGTGTCTTGATACCGGACGGGTGTCGTAACCCAAGACCGGTTGGTTTCCGGGGTTTTTTTGTGGCGACTTAACCGGTGTCTTGATATTTCGAACTGGTGTCAGCGATACATGGGGCCGGGTTTTGTGATATTTTCGGACTTGCCTTTCAGGGGGTGATGCCCGGACGGGGCCGTTTAATGGAAATGAATCCCCCGGACTGGTGTCAGCTTTTCCCTCAGACGGGTTTTTCAGTAACTCGGTTGGTGCCCGGAAAATGGCCCGGTGTCGTACCCGGACTGGTGTCAAAAAAATCAGCCCGGGTTTTGAATATTTGGACGGGGTGTCAGCGTCTAAGGTGTCATACCAAGGGTGTCAGCATTTCAGACCGGTGTCGGGGAATTTTTCCCGGATTTGGGTCATTTTTAACATAAGACCGGTTAAAAATTTTTACCCCGGACTGGTGTAAACGATCCCATGACCGGTTTAGTGATATAAACTGGTTTGGATACATCGTTAAATTGTTTTTTGTTTTTTGGGGACTGGTGTCAGCGTCTAAAGCCCCTTGGGATATGGATTTGGTGTCAGCTTTTTGGGGGGCCTTGGGTGATCTCCGGAGGGGAAAACGATAATCAAAACAATCCGGCGGAATTATAAAAGACCGGTGTCATTTTGATCCCCCGGACGGGGTGTGGCGAAAATGGCCGGTGTAAATGTCTCGGTTTCGGGTCCCATCAGGCCGGTGTGGTGATTTTCCGGGTTTTTGGTGCGGCAGGGGGCTTTGGGGATGCCCCGGCCCGGTGTCAGCGATACACCCAGACTTCAGTGATCCCGGACTGGTTTCGGCGATACATCAGACGGGGTTAAAAAAGGTACCGGACGGGTGGGGAAAACATCAGACCTTCAGTGTACCCCGGACTGGTGTCGGCATACATCGGGTGTCGGTGATACCCCGGGAACTGGTTGGGCGATCATCAAAATTCTTTCCGGACTTTAAACGATCATCGGGCCGGGATCATAACCCGGATTTGGTGTCGGATACATCGAACTGGTTTTGATACCATTTGTTCACCCATCCAGAAAATTATCAGGCGGTTACGATTTCAGCCCGGTGTCGTGATACTTCGGACGGGTTCAGCTTTACATCAGACCGGTGTCAGTGATACTTGGTGTCAGCGATCATCAGACCTTAGTCTGGACGGGTTTAAACGTACATAAGCCCTTTGTCATTGATCTCGGACGGGTTAGCGTGTCAATTGATATAAAACTTTTGTCGGGAAAATCGACCGGTGTCTGATCCCGGACTGGTGTCGCTTCCCATCAACCGGTTCCTTCCGGACGGGTTGCCCCAGCGAACATCAAACCGGTGTCATTGATACTGGACTGGTGTCGGCATACATCAAAGGGTTGTTAGGGGACTTTCCCCTCAGGGCCAGTTCAAAAATCTTCGGACGGTGTCGCTACATCGATTCAGTAAAATCCCCGTCCATCTTTCCATTATTCTAGTTTTTGCCAGTTGGTGTTCCTCCAGTGTGCCCAAATACGTTTCCGTTCTGTCCCTAAAGTCTGACAAGAGTCCAGTCCAGCCTTCATTGTGATATTGAACTAGAGTAAAATTTCATTTGTGGACTTTGTGAACAAAGACTTTGTCAAAACACCGAAAGTGAGTGAAATTTAGTTTCCGGAATTTGTCAAAGTGAATATGTCCAATTTTGTCTAATTTTGTCCAATTTTGTCCAACAATTTTTTGTCCAATTCCTAAAAATCAGGTTAACCTTGGACATAATTGGACAAAATTGGACTTGGCCCCGCCCCTAAATTAGTATCTACAAATTAATCAACCAACCTGAGGGAATCATCATTGACACTCCTCCGGATATTGGCAGTCATGGCGATAATCACTGACAATTATTGTGATAAGTTTCAATCTTAATGAACGCAATTGTTGCTCATCAAAGATGCTAATAAACGTTCTTATGGTCAAACATCTGGCAACGGCAAAACAAAAGGTGATACTATTTCAGGAACTAATTTCAGGGTCAGTAATAACCCTTTCTGTTGAACTGTTTGTTGATAATTTCAAGATATGATCAAAACTGGACCAACCGGCTTTGGCGGGAAGTTCTTATAAACACGAGGTCCAAGAAACCCTACAAACAAACAGGAATATAATACTGTCAAGTTAGAAGTGTTGACAGGAAAGGTAGAAAAAACAAACAAAAACAAACGTGATATGTATACACAAGCTCACGAGAGAATAACGAGCAAGTCACGCTTCGAAAAAAAGAGAGAAATTTACAAGCATTACTCTTTCAATATTGCAGTTATATATATGACACATTCTGTGTCACAGTGAAGGAAATGTTCCAAGACTCACAAGCAACATTGCGTAATGTATGGCTTGGAAACAATCAAGTTCATTCAATATAGCATGGTAATTAAATAATTGGTTTTAATAAGCATTGTTTTAAATGTGAAGGATATGATGTAACTTTAGAATCTTCTAGAAACGATCTAAGGAAATTTAACAAAAAAGAGCCTGTTATTTCAATAGATCGCGCTAGACTCCTTTTATATTGGGTTCTAGGTAAATAACGTCATAATGACGTAATTTTAGAAATTTCTAGATCAGGTTTCATGAAATGACGCAAATTTAGAACGTTCTAGTTCTAAGGGAAATTACGTAATGCTAGGGGTTTTTGTGAGGTATCAAATTACATAAATTTACTTTATCATTAGCGTATTCAGTGTTTTACAATGGTGGAATGAGAGTATTGTCAGGGTTTTAAGTATTCAATAGATGGCGTCAATGCACATATTTGTCGTTTGAAACCGATAATAAACTGATTAAACTGATAATGGCTGATAGTAATTAGTGTTAAAGGTTAGATGAAACTGAGTCTTATCAAATTGCCATTAAATTAAATCAGATTCAAAGTAATAAAGCTGATAATGTTAAATTCAAACATTTAAAAAACGCAGAGACATGAGTTGTCGAGTCACTTCAACTATATACTGTGTTTCGTGCAATGAGTAGAATTCTGAGAATTCCGATAACATTCGGAAAACATTCAGAGATACACGATAGTATGTGAAATATGAAAGATAAAAGACAAAACGATCATGAACGTGGTAGGTTATTCTAGGTCATGTGAGAAGGTGACATCAAAATAGGAAGATAGATGAACAACAGAACTTCCATATTTCGACAAAAACAAGACCATCTCTCACTACAATTCTTCAAAAAGATTCAAGAGATTGACTTAAAACGAAGGCGTGGTAGATTCGAAGACATACTGACTCGAATCAAATCATGAGTTAGATAACAACCTCATTAACATCACTAGTCGTTATTAACATCACAATTCACTAGTGGTGATGTGAGTTCTGCTAACATCACGATAGCAGGTCACGCCTCTAACATATGGTCGGAGTGACGTCATTATCAGAGTTTAACATGGCAAACTGATGACGATAAGCCACCTAATCCTCGTGTGAGCGACCAGTGTAAGACGATTAGTCAAGAAAAACATATCGCGTCAAGTTCAAAGTTAGACCCGTTCTAGACAGGGATTTTTGAGGGGCTATAGCTCGAGCTATAGCTCGAGCAAGCCTGTATAGAATAGGATTTTTCGATGACCCCGGCTATAGTACCGGCTATAGGAGGGGTAATAGTTGGAGGTATTACCCCGGCTATAGCTCCGGCTATAGTTCGGGTCATCATTCCTGTCTAGAAAGCACTCGACCCCAGCCATAGTTTTTTCTGATACACGTGACCCTGTCACGTGGTGCGCGTCATGACAACAACGCGAAATAGGAAGCAGATCGTAGTACCGCATCATATCATTTGTTATTGTAACATTACACCTTTTTTTGGGTACACGTGACACAAGGTTATGTTACCTGACAGGAGCTATAGCTCGAGCAGCCCTGTCTAGAAAGAATTTTGTATCGGACGATATCCCGGGTCAGCGTAAAGGGTCACCCTGTATAGAAAGTAACTCTGACCCGAGCTATAGCTCGGGC
The DNA here is from genome assembly GCA_011033025.1 of Beroe forskalii. Lineage (NCBI taxonomy): Eukaryota > Metazoa > Ctenophora > Nuda > Beroida > Beroidae > Beroe > Beroe forskalii. Next base: position 31,279 of record WFMF01000840.1, on the reverse strand, counting down.
TATAGCCCCTGAGAGCTCCTGTCTAGAACAGGTCTAATATTCACTTTATATCGCATGAAGACATTATTATGTGTCGTCAAAGCCGAGTATATATTTAATTTTATCGGAATGGGAATAAAGATCAGTAAATTATGCCTATAAATAACTCCAGCATTGACATTATAGTTGACAGCTTTATATTATTTGGTGAGCTGTTAGTCAGTGAACAAATAGTAAACCTTTAGGGAAAAGACACACGGCTCCCAAGGAAAGGTTAGACGACTAGAAAATTATCCGAACATAATATTTTAAGGGAACTTCCTTTGCTTCACTCAATGTTGATACTTCATATTATAGTGAAGTTCATCTGATTCATTTGAAAATTTACAAACATGACTTTTGGTCGCCTTGATTAATTATCGTATTATGATTTTATTATAAAGTTATAACTGGATTTAATTCTAAATTTTAGTTACCTTACCATGCATAATATATGCATGTGATTAGTTTCAAAATACATTGCTTAGGAAATAGGTGCAGTGCATACTGCATAATGGATTGAATTGAATAGGGTTGGTAAAATAATAAGAACTTGGGATCCAAATTAACTTGAACATGTTATAAAAATTATGCGTTTCCTCATTCCTGCCTCAGAGTTCCAACATGAGGATGTTATTCACGATGTCCAGTTTAATTGGTACGGTGACATGTTGGCTACTAGTTCTTCTGATCACAAGGTGATACCATAGTTGAATTATTGATTCATAATCGAATCTTGATGGTGAAGCTGAGTATTGTGAAAAATGTTTTAACTTTGGATATTGAGGGTGTACTACATTTCACATGCTCTATCTCAGGTTAAGATTTGGAGAAAGGCTGGTGAGAGTGGACTACATTTCACATGCTATATCTCAGGTTAAGATTTGGAGGAAGGCTGGTGACGGTAGCTGGAGCGTTGTGACGGAGATAAATGCCCACTATTCCCCCGTGTGGCGAGTCAGCTGGGCCCACCCCGACTACGGGGCCATCTTAGCAACTTGCAGCATGGACCACAGAGCAACCATCTGGAGAATGGTGGGTCAAGGAGTTAATGGCTTCATTCGGTGGGGGTCACATGTGCAACTTTTAATAAAGTTATAATTAGGGGCATGATCTACTCTGAAATTCTTAATTAATTGTGTATACAGCATTCAGAGAGCAGTATATTCTTTGTTCTGAATGGTCCATGAAGCTTGGTTTAGAACCATACTAATTACTTCTATATTATCATGAACTGTATAACCCCCGTGTAACCATAGGGATAAGAGACAAATTGCTAGGTGACCTTTTAGCCATTAGAGGTCTACTGCCCTCGACATATTAAACTCTATTCCGCCGATTTACACAGTGGCCTGCCTATTACCGGGCTAATTAAAACCACGAAGCGTATTGTTTTGGCATGCAATTTGGTATGTTATTCCTGTGGCTTTGAGCTCAAGCCTCACTTTATACCACTTCTGTATAAATTCGACACGTTTCAACCAATTATAATAGCCGTTGTCATTTTCTGGCTTATAGAATATGAAGAAGAATTTGCTTGAGTTATTGAAAACGAAGTTTTGGACAGGATTACAATTTAACTCATCTGGTGAATAGGTATTGCTTTCATGACTCAAAATCCAAAATCAAAAATTTTGCTGAGCTTTTTGAAGAGCTTTGGATCATTTAAATTTCGGTTACTGGTTACTGTCAGTACCCTTTACCAACAGTCAACCTCTTCTCAACTAAGTTCTGGCTATTTGAAATTTTCGATTGTTGCTAGTACTCCCCTTTTTAGTTTCATCAGTTTATTTTAAGTTGTGCAAGGGTGTGTTTGATGCTATACCAGAGTACCAGGTGGATAATTTACTAATTAATGAAGATTAACATAGAAATTGTATGGTTATTCAAGGTATTATCAAACCATGGAGACAGTAGTCTGAGAAATGAATAATTTCATTTCTCGTCGATATCAGCTATCCCGTTCAAGTGATGAAATTAACCTCGTTCATTAGTCATTTCAAACAAAACAAACAAGGTCTGATGATATTATGGTGCTGAGAAGTAATGAATTTGGATATGAACGCAGACTGATGGGTGATATTATTAGAAGATTAACTGTACGTTGGATGTGCAAAAGAATTCTGGGGCAGCGGTTCGTATCATTCCGTAAAACTCATTTTTCCGTTACCACGCCTAAATTCAGTGCACGGCATTGCCTTGATAATTGCCTTGATATTTTGATAATTTGGTCATTAAATTATAGCTGTCGAAATCTCTATGACCCTCATACTCTCTCCTTTATCGACTTTGCCCTCCGAAGCCTCTTTTTGCCCTCTTTTTGTCCAATTTATCCCCATTTTTTGGTCTTCGGAGAAATAAGCCTATTACGCACTGATACTTCTTGGCGTTTTTAGATTTGTCCCGGTGCTCGAGTTTCACTGTTTCACTTCGTGTTTCTGTGTTTCACTGTTTCACCACGAGTTTAACTGTTTACCTCGTGTTTCACTGTTTCACCTCGTGTTTCACCTCTCCAAATGTTCAGGTGAACGAGGACCACGCTAACTGGGTGAGCAAGGAGCTCACAGACAGCACTTCCCCCGTGACAGATGTCAAGTTCGCTCCGAGGACCTGGTCCGACCTCATGATGCCCGGGCGAGCAGGTTACTGATTCCTTAATACCGTAACACCGCTGAAGTCATCATTCATAACCTATCCGTTATAATAAACTTATAAAATCGTGAGACTTCAATTAGTGTTGTCTTGGAGACTAAACAACATTTTTAGGTGCGAAAATGATTCAATACCTTCTTAGATTCGTTATAAATTCCGTGCCCGTTATGCATTACTGCATTCCTGCATTACACTTTCCGTATTTTGCAAATTCTATTTGATTCGCATAATATCCTCGTAGATGATTTGCGACTGGCTACTAGCAGCGAGGAGAAAGTCCGGCTGTACACGATGCAGCTAAACTCAGAACTCAACGAAACCTACTGCTACTGCACCCCCGAAAACATTGTGAGTTCCTGACAGTTCACCAGGATGGGAGTTAATAATTTAATTGAGTATTATTCAGGCACCTTTACCAATGATCTATCCACTCGCTGTTATTATATCTATCTACCCCTGGCCCCACTGCACACTGAACCAGTCTTCAACCGCCCTGACTCCCCTCAGATCGATTACTCGTCTGAAGCTGGCGCCATGTTGTCGTGTCTCTCCTGGAACATTTCCAACAGATTCTCCGGGCTGGTCCTGGCTGCTGGAATAGTTGGTGGCAAGCAAGGCTCCCGGATCGACTTGTACAGCTTTTCAGAGAACCAAACCAGCGATAGGGTGCGTTTTGTGAATCAGTTCATGAAGAGAAGTAGGTATTTTGCTAGACGAATCTTGATATTTCTTTGGATATTCCGTTTTGGGAGCAAATTTCTTCAGAAAACTGATAATCAAATTGCAGACCTCGAATCGCCCGTTACAGAATAATCGGATACATCTGTAATCAATAATCGTTGAAACTCTTCCTTGAAGTGAGCACTATTAGCTCTCGTTTGGAATAGGAGCTTCCAGCTAAGTTCTTGATCTAGGTTCTAGATTCTCCTAAATCGACGGGTATAAATGAAAAATTCAGCGCAGAAAGGTTTACGATGCTTGAAATAGAATCATGATTGCGATCTCGTATTCAAAATCACTTTTAAATATCTCTACCTTTCAGTCCGTACTATAAGGTGCTCATATTCATATATCAGCTATAAATTGCGGAAATGGCTAGAAATTTGGTATCATGTCTAGTTGGGACTTGGGCCTCAAGTCTGCAGTTGGATTTCATCATTCGTAGTTTTTATTTTTAGACTTTAAGATACTGTGCCTTCGAAAGCCGCTAACTCACTTAAATAATTATGAAGTTATGAGATGCCCCACGATTTTTCGACTTGATTCGTCTTTGCCCGGACGTTTTGCCGTTTTGAACGAGCATTTAGTATTTACACTGTTGGTTCACATTATAGATTTATACTTTAGTTTTATCTTTTTGTAGAAAACCTTCGGTAATTCGGTGTGCAATCACTCAAGTCTCCAAGACAGCCGAAGACAGCAAAAATCAGGCTTAGTATTTATTTTCATGGTTAGGTATAGTATTAGGTCTGCCTCATCAAAGTTAAGAATTCCCATTTGATATTATTACAATAAGTACCTAAGTAATATGAACCTACAGCATAAGACTATACACATCTATAAGTTTATAACCCACAGATCCCTAAGAAGTGGAGCAGGCTGGTTAGCATCCCACTGAAGAGTAAACTCCACCACCTCTGCTTCCGTCCCAACAACGGAGCCAAGGACAACGTTCTCGCGGTAGCTACTGAACAGGAGCTTGTCGTCTTCAAGATATCCTCTGAAATGGAGAGTAGATCATATCATGCCAATTGAGCCAATTGTGCGAAAAAAGATTAGACCAGGTATAAGAGGCTCATTGAATACTTTTTACCGCATCAAAAAAATCCAATCAGATCAAAAGTTACGACTTACGGAGTTACGAATCCACGTACTCAAAACAACATAAAAAGAAATTAATGCGCTTTTTGTAGGATATCATCAGAGAGGTATAAATTGTACATCTGTACAATGCACGTGTACGTTATTATATGCTTATATGGGACAGGCGTTAGTTCTAATTTTCTAGTAATGGAGCTATTGGAAATTCGGAAAGGGTTCTTATGATTGAGACCAACCCTTTAAAATGGTTCTAAAAAGGCATATTGGTTCAACTTACGATTATTTCAGAATTGTTTCTTTTGAAATTTGATTTCATTCTCATGATAACCCATGGGCAGCTATTTTGAAAATGCTTTGGAATTCAATCAATCTCCATATTTTCGTCATCCATGTCGAATCAAAATATGTAAAGGTTAGATGCTTTTAAATATGTATCGATTGTTTAGAAGTTTAGATAAGAATAATCAGTTTTTATTTATTATCTTTTAATTTTGAATATTCTAGTGTTACTTTGGAGATTGCTTTGGATTCATCAAGGAGTTAATTACGTCATGTTTTACATATAATGTATTACATGTTCAATTGCTTAAATCCTTTATTATTAATAATTTTAAAATTTAGTGGGCGTGTTGTACTAAATTTTAATTTATTGTGACGTTCATCAATTATCTTAGTAAGCTAGTATTTATCAGGAAGTTGCTACAAAATTCTAGGCAGCCCATCATTACATCATGTACGATTTTTCTTTGCAACAACCAAGGCTTATAAAATTATTAAGTTATAGTAAGGATCGCAGTTCTTAGAACTTATCATGTTGTAGTCACAATATTCTAATATTATACCTTTTACGGGGCAATTCTATTTTCAGTTTCATCTTTCAAGATTCAAATGTTGTTCTGATTATTACCTTGCCTTCGTATAACTCACGCCCGATAACGTGTGTTTTTCACAACGTGTTTTCAGAATATTAAAAACTAAAAGTCGATTTATTTATCGCTCACATTTTAGCTTAATAAACTACTTATTTATCCGCAGTTTCTTTGTCAGCAAGAAACCCTTTTATTCCAAAAAAGTTTGATTTGAAAATCTAACCTCATGTTAACTGCATGCCCATTTATTTAGTAAATATTTAAAAGTTGCGAATTTTTCGTGGAGCTTGAAATTCTAAAGTAGTAAATCATGGACAGCTCAACTCATTTTAAATGCTTACGAAGAATTGAACTCGTTTTGTGATCAGCTTTTACGATTACTTTATAATTTATCTCTCTCCACTCCCAAGTATTACAACCACTAAAATACTAAAATCAATAACTATGACAATGTCCATTCAAAGAATTCAGGCGAGGTCCCCCGCTTTTTAAATGCTCTGAAATCAATTTATTCGATGATCGAGGTATCCGTATCTTTAATTAAGTCTATAGTCTAACTTTTCCTTTTTCCTGTGCATCGTAGCTGTCCTTCACATAATTGCTCCTCCCAGGAGATATCGGACAACAGTCAGCAGTTGGAGCTGACCCCGGATCCGGTGCAGAAGTACAAGGAGGATCACGTGAAGCCGATAAAACACGTGTCCTGGGACCTGTTCGGCAGACAGATCATCACTCTCCTGGAGTCCGGAGTGGTGAAATCTTACTCCTGGAGGTACAGTGGAGAGGGAATCCGGGATGGTTAGGGGAGTGGTGAAATCTTACTCCTGGAGGTACAGTGGAGAGGGAATCCGGGATGGTTAGGGGAGTGGTGAAATCTTACTCCTGGAGGTACAGTGGAGCTGTGGAGAGGAAATCCGGGATGGTTAGGGGAGTGGTGAAATCTTACTCCTGGAGGTACAGTGGAGAGGGAATCCGGGATGGTTAGGGGAGTGGTGAAATCTTACTCCTGGAGGTACAGTGGAGAGGGAATCCGGGATGGTTAGGGGAGTGGTGAAATCTTACTCCTGGAGGTACAGTGGAGAGGGAATCCGGGATGGTTAGGGGAGTGGTGAAATCTTACTCCTGGAGGTACAGTGGAGAGGGAATCCGGGATGGTTAGGGGAGTGGTGAAATCTTACTCCTGGAGGTTCAGTTGAGAGGGAATCCGGGATGGTTAGGGGAGTGGTGAAATCTTACTCCTGGAGGTACAGTGGAGAGGAAATCCGGGATGGTTTGGGGGAGTAGTGAAATCTTACTCCTGGAGGTACAGTGGAGAGGGAATCCGGGATGGTTAGGGGGAACTGGAAGGGAAAAGGGATGAAAGGAGTGGCATGGGGATTGGGGATCACCAAATATGGCAATTGTGTGTGACAGAAGGTAGGAGGACTCAACTAGGAGGGGGTCGAAGAAATGAGTTGATGAATATTGTCTTCCTGGAGGTTTCAGCCGAAGATGCAATGGACTGCTCAAGAGCTGGTGTCTAATTTGGATCTTATTGACAGTGGACACCATTGACTCAAGGTCATCTAGCTTACGTGACTTTGTAACAAATGTAGCAGTTTTACCCGGTCATATTTTGGCATGATGGCTTCCGTGTCATCAGGGTGGTGAGAACAGGAAGCAAATTATCAGATGTTCGGATTAGCTCCAGGAAATTCCATAAACAAAGTAATACCTAGACTGGTTAATTCCCGAAATCCCGAATGCAGAATAACTCCCGGGATTTCATTAACTCATTTAATAACTTAATACCTAATGACGGAGTCCTCTGTTTTGTTACTTTCGTTTATGAGTAACAATTGTTACGTAATTACTCGGTCCTCGCTGAAGTGAAGTTATACCTACCTTTGTCTAAAAGAAGCGCCATGTAAAGATTTCATGGTTCGCTCTCATGGAATACGGAGGTTAATTCGCACAATAGGCGGTGTTACGTCACCTTAAAGCCACTTTCAGCACCGATGATGCTGTCACATTCCCCCCGTAGCCACCCACAAACGACATGATTACATAGTCCGGACATTCTCCTCTTCTACATTATCTCCCCATTAAACCGTTTACATGTCCACGTTAACTGTCGCACTTTGGACAGCCTGAAGCAGTGCGGTGGTTACTGACGTATGCGGACACGTGTGAGTGAAATGGTCCATGTGTGTGTGTGTGTGTGTGTGTGTGTTTGTGTGAAGTGAGCGTGCTCAGGGCTTTAGGGCGTGCGTTTAATAAGGGCGTGGCTGGCGTGGCCACTGACTTCTGAGTTTGTATCAGCGTGTATTACCGCTTTCGCAAACTTGTCTGTAAATTTAGAAATTTGGGTGTGTTGGTATTTGACGTCTTGTCTGTCTCTACTTCTCTGGTACGCTTATAAAAGTATAAAATAAGCATAGAAAAGTAGTCAGTTACTAGTTAGCCTTGCCTCTTTTGTTGGGTTTCCCGTCTGCTAAGAGCTTTATCCTTTTACCACAGTAAGATAGTACCATTGCGTATATTGCCGCGGCCGTACACTTGGAATAGACTGAATGACGCTTCCAATTCCGCATTGTAAGCCATGATAATGACGTCACTCTCAAACCCCCTGCATCTGTGCTGGTGTATCAGCTTATCTCACTGAGTTGCTGAGTGGTTACGTCAAAACACCATATAACATCTGACACCACATTGCGTTATCCATTTCATAGTATTATTGTTGTAATATGTTATATAGTTATATGAGCCAATAGATGTATACTGTATGTGTATATCAGTGTATTGCGTGTACAATATGGATTGTATATTACTAGTGTATACATTGGGAGATTGAAGTTTTGGAAGTTGGAGCACTACTATCTGCATAAACGTATAAACCTAGGCAAGAGTGACGGTATCACCCATACCAGACTCACCCATACCTGGAACTTGGGGGGAGCCCCCTTGATCATAACTTGGGCTCCCTCCAATCTCCATGCTAATTCCGGCTTCACCGTATTGACTTGGGCTACCCACGATAACTTGGTCTCCTCCATACTAACTTGCCCCCCCCCCTCCCTATAGGCATTGATAACTTGGTCTCCCCCGTACTAAGACCCGTTCTAGACAGGGATTTTTGAGGGGCTATAGCTCGAGCTATAGCTCGAGCAAGCCTATCTAGAATGGGATTTTTCGATGACCCCGGCTATAGTACCGGCTATAGGAGGGGTAATAGTTGGAGGTATTACCCCGGCTATAATAGCTCCGGCTATAGTTCGGGTCATCATTCCTGTCTAGAAAGCACTCTGACCCCAGCTATAGCTCTCTCTGATACACGTGACCCTGTCACGTGGTGTGCGTCATGAAAACAACGCGAAATAGGAAGGAGATCGTAGTTACGCATCATATCATTTGTTATTGTACAATGTACACCTTTTTGCACACGTGACACTAGGCGTAAGCTGACAGGAGCTATAGCTCAAGCAGCCTGTCTAGAAAGAATTTTGTATCGGACGATATCCCGGGTCAGCGTAAAGGGTCACCCTGTATAGAAAGTAACTCTGACCCGAGCTATAGCTCGGGCTATAGCCCCTGAGAGCTCCTGTCTAGAACAGGTCTAATTTGTCCCCCCCCCCTGTAGGCATTGATAACTTGGTCTCCACCGTACTAATTTGTCCCCCCCCCCCTATAGGCATTAATAACTTGGTCTCCCCCGTACTAATTTGTCCCCCCCTGTAGGCATTGATAACTTGGTCTCCCCCGTACTAATTTGTCCCCCCCCCTGTAGGCATTGATAACTTGGTCTCCCCCGTACTAACTTGGTCTCCTCCATACAACTAGGGTGAAGAAGTACATAATATTAATATGTTATGTATTAGTGTATTCGATATACAATGTACATTTTCTAGTGTGTGTATACATTAGAAAACATCAAGTTCTGTACTTACAGAATATCCATTTTCTATGACATACTTAATGAATATCGCATAGATATGCTCTTGAAACTTTGATAGGTATTATGTATCGTCTATGATATTATGCTAATTGCTATGTTTTATTTCTTCTAACAGTGCATGTCTTAAGAGCGTGCGGTTTTCAATGTTTTAACGTTTCGCTGGACTGATTGGTTCAGATGATTGTATGAATATCGCTTTGTGAGTTGCAGTACCAGTTGAGCAGTTGTTTCAGTGAGATTTGGACACACCTTCGCTTATTTAAAAGTCCAATTAATCATAGATTGGTTATAAAGTGTGATTTACTAGATGAAATGACTTTGTAAGATACTTATTACTTAATCACCCTTAATAAATTAATAAGCTAAGCTATATACTTTTATAATGCCTTTTATTCTGTGTATGATTTGATATGTGTTTTGATGATTGATGTATATCAGTTGTGTTGGCTGTTATGTTTTATCACGCGGCGTGACCGGCTGATTTACAGACCGCTCACTATAATAATAATGTTTTGTTAAATATAGTTTTGTTAACATGTAGTGTTAAGCTTAATTTATTGTTTGCTTTTTAAACATTTTTCTAACGCAAGTGCGTTTATTTTATGTAACTAGGGGTGTTGCTTGTTTTGAATCTGAATTTCAAATGTCTTATCATACGTATAATATATATGAATTAGTATATTATTTAATCACAATTCACCCGCCCCTTTGTTCTTTATGGCCATATGCCCAAATAAGGGGCAAAAGGCCTCAGAGCTCAAATAGAATTTTAATGGTCTTTTTGTCACGATTACTTGGTTACTAAATTGTGTGCATTGACTTCAGTGTCGTCAAACATTTTAAGATATCTTATTCTTAAATAATGGATTCATTAAAACGCCATGATGAGCTGCCTGAATTTATCAAGCGTTGATTTCTTCTCTCAAGTCTGCTCACCTTACAACTATCTCCGCCTTAAAACGGAGTAGATTTCGATCGTGCACCTAAACAATTAGTCTTTTGCTTTAATTCAAACTGTTTCACTATTTTCTGGATATTATTTCCAATTTATATTACCCCTCACACTCTCCATTAGTAGGGAATGTACTAGAGAACCTGTAAAAGCACAGGACCCCTCAACTTAGTACATCAGTAATCTCCTATCAGAGTTAGTATCTACACAACACTCCCCGCTACTCCGGCTGATATTACTGAGCCCCCCACTCTCCTGATTGTAACGGGTGTATATTATTGGAGAATCCATAAGTATATACCCTAAAGTGTTGTCGGTAGGAATCGTACCGAGAGAAAAAAGAACTAATTTTTCGAAAAAGAACTGCTGTATTTTCGTGATTGTATATTCTTTGTGCTTTTCGTGGCTGTTGGTAAATCTAACTAATAGTAGGGGGAACCAACGACCATCTCTCTCCTCTATTTGAGCGGCTACAACTCTACAACGAACAAACACACATCCTTTGCTCTGTGAACTAGCCTCGCACACACACGATGGATCACGAGGCACTGCTGCACGAGGGGGAGCACGACCACCACCTGCACGAGGGGGAGGAGTTCCACTCCGAGGGGGACGATCTGCTCTCCCCCCACCACCTCATCGCTATGAAGAGCGTCGGAACACTCATCATGATGGGTGAGTTTACTGCTACTCTGTCAAAACAGAGTAAATAAAGAGAGAGTTGATTAATAGTGGCAGCCAGTGAAACTTGATGATCTAGTTTGCCCATGGCTAAAAGTTTTGCAATAGTCGTAAATACTTAAACAGTTCCACCAGGTTCCAACAAAGTAAGAGAATATTCTTCTCTAAGAAAAACTCACCTTTCACGGTTTTCCGTCAGGTTTAACGACTATTTTCTGTATCCTGCCTTACAAGACATACTCCTGTGAGCACAGAATGCGCCTCATATCCTTTGCCAACTGCTTTGGAGGAGGCGTCCTTTTTGGCACCATATTCCTTCACCTTATCCCAGAGGTTGCGTAATGTTGTGCTATGAATTTAGGGAATGCTATGTCCCATGTTATTCCATTATTCCCCGTTATGAATTCCTCGAATGGATTGATAGTATTTCAGTATTTTCATTATCTAGTAATACCGTATCTCTGTAGTTTTCGATTGCAGATTGCAGAAGGATCTGAACTGCTTCAAATCTAAAACTCGTTTCGTCAGGTGTCAGCTCAGATGAACCAGTACCTGCTACAGACAGAGGTAGAGATGCCCATACCACTAGCTGAAACGTTAGAGGTGAGTCGCCTAACCTTCAAATACTCAGAAAATGTTAGAGAGCAAGTCACGAGGGATTAACTAAAGAAGATTCGTGATATTGCGCCCGTATAGATTAATGAAACACACTGTTAACATGTTATGCAGTTATGATTGCAGTAAACTTTATTGCTATATAAGTATATAAGTATATAAGCATGTCGAAATTATTACAACATTCGAGTCAATTGTGAGTATAAGATGGTTGTATAATGTATGCTATAAGGGTCCTTAATACTTAAATAAGTCTTCCGTAATATAATTTTCATGGTCCGATGTTTGAATTTTTGAAAGTTTGAACCAATGAACGTCACCTTCTAAATTCCTGAACCAATTAGCTACCCTGTCTTTTTCTGGTTGTATTTCGTTAGTGCCAGGGGTCATGCGTTCCATGCACTTTCAGATGTTAGGTAATTAGATCATGATAGGGGTGCATTGCTAATACCTTAATACGCAATCCCACTATTCATGTACTGGGTCGTATGGTCAGCGTGTAACTACACTGTGTCCCTCCCTCCCAGGTATTGGGTTTCTGTCTCATCCTCTTCGTAGAGGCTCTCTTCGACCAGTTGTCGGTGAGGAAGCTGAAGAAGGGTGTCTTTGCGGAGGACTGCGAGAAGTGTGAAAAGAAACACGTTAGCTTGCACATGTCAGAGAACATCAGCCCTGAGGAGTGCAACAACCAGACCCCCTTGCAGGTAACCTCAGTAACAACCAGACTTTCCATTAATGCATGCAAACTATGGCGTTACCAACCAAGTGCATGTATTATTAATGGGATTAATCATTGCAAGTGATTTTCAGGCAATTTTCGGGCAATCAACATAATTCATTCAAATACAAGAGCCAGCCACTTGATCAACCAAACCACATGAACGGTTTTTCGTATTCGTAAGTGAATATGGGCTTCCCATATTTCATAACCTTCTTATAATGCATTACTCGCTCTTTCACTGACATGAGCTCTACAAACCATAGAATCTAACCTTTTTCTATTTTCCCAGTCAGAAGCAACCATACAGATTCGTCAAGTTGACAAGAACTCCCTGCTGTACCCCTCGAACACCCCCAAGCGCTGTGTGGTGGAGAAGCGACACAATATCGCTATTCTCCTAGCCTCACTCGTCACTCACTCAGTCTTCGAAGGTTGGTCATGGGATTATCCAAATTTCCATATTCAATGTAAAATTCTGATGGTTTTGATTTCGAGGGGAGGGATGGCGGTGGGAGTTGGGTTGGGGAGAGCTACATTGCCGCATTTCCCCAAAAATGGTTCATCAGCTGAAACTTTGAAATCGTCATGAAATTGTCATGCGTTGGGTTACCCTTGAACGGTCCCACCGAAAGGAATACGAGTTCCAGTAATAATTCTCTCCACGATACATTTTGATACACTCAGTGACAATGAAGCTTAAGTTCACTCATAACTGCTCATCAGGTGGTGCTGCTGGCGTGGAGACCCAAACACAAACTGTGTTGGGGCTAATGGGAGCTATACTGATCCACAAGTGTGCTATTGCCCTCACTTTCGGGTAAGGTTTATTGTATTAAAACGTTTAAAACTTAGAATGAGGTCAATGTCTATGTAGAACGTATGCCCATCTTGAATTGGACAAACGCCAGTAAATTGTTGATCATGTTATGTGCACCAAAAATTTAACTGTCTTTGGTGTCATTCATTGGATGAACACGATAATCGTGCTACGATTTTTCGTTCACATGACGCTACTAAATTGTTCAGCAACTAAATTTGCGTGCTTATCCCTGACCAGTTCACTTGTTAAGGCTCCTTGAAATGTTAACGGAGGACAAAATCACGAAAATTGCGCGTTTATGATCCGTGTTTTTGGTACGCGCGAATATTATTTTGTGATCGTACTGGCGTACACGTATGTTTTTTCTCGAATTTTGTAGATTTCAGTGGATCGACATGACAAAAGCCCCAATACCACTTGCTGCCTATTTTCAGGTCCCGTCTAGTGACTCAAGATGTGAGTTTCAAGCAGGGGTGTGTTTACGCGGTAATCCTGTCCATCGGAACCCCTATTGGCATTGTGCTGGGAGTCGCTGTGGAAGCACAACTTACTGGAACTAAACTGCTCATCGTGACTGCTGTTATTCAGGTAAAGGAGGACCTTATTAAGTCTGTAGGGTAACCGCTGACGATTCGTAGTCTAGTTTCTTCCTCCCCCTGTTTCGATCTAAGGTATAAATTCGGTTTGCAGTACTTTGATATGTTTGTAATATACCCATACACCTTTATAGATAAGACCTTGGATTCAATGAATGAAACACATTCTAGAGCAATTTATGCTCATTAACATGTTTTGCCGAATTGAAGTAAGTTTAAAGTGTAACCGGTGTAGAACAGACAAATTATCATGATCAGAGGGCATCTTATTGCGATCAGTAGAAAGACTACGCTTCAATTTGTAACAGAATATGCTGCTTACTCTGTTTGTTAGTGCTTAATCTGTTTGATTCGCTGGCATAACTTATGAAGTATATCATGGAATTCCTTTATCATTAGGTAGATGGAATCGATTTGAGGATGGGCAGGGACAAAATCTAGTGTTTTCATCAGTTGTTTTCATATAAAACAAATACGAAATAAATGTTTTCTTGGCCAATAATTTCGCTTTTCCCTCTCGTCAAAGCTATTTGTTAACGGAGAGTCAATGTCATGATTCTATTGAAAGTCGTTAGCTGATCATTTCGTTACCGAACTTTTAGGTCTTTGGATGAATCACGGGATAGTAATACCCTGGAATGTGCCATGACCCGGAGATAAAGGGTCTCGTGCCTCTCATTACAAATCTGATAAACCTGCCATAACCTAATTAGCAAAGACCAAACCCACATGTGCATAACGCCAACAATTAATCACAAGTAATTTGTACCCCTCGTACTGTCAGGCAGGAATAGTTCACTGAGCTTTGACTGAACTTGCATTTATGACTTACCCTTTGAAAATTGAGATGTCAATCATAGCTTCAAGTCTAGAAACTAACAAAGGGTCAAATTAACTGCCGCAATAATTCCAGGAGCCCTCCGGGATATTTTATCCCATTTGTTTACTCTCAATACTAGCGAAGTATCATAAAATCTTGCATGAAACAGTTGATGTTCTTGGACGCTCAGTGAAATTCAATTTCTGGGTGATCTTACCCTTTAATTTGGTATTTACACTCCAGGAGCTCACTAACAACAAAATATTTGCGTCCCATCAACCTGATCGATCATATTCAAAAATAGCTGCATTAAAAGCATTAAATCATAAATAAACTCCGCTATCTTCGAGCCGCTGGCACCGGCTGATGGTCAATCAGTAGCAAAAACAATTTATGGGATATTATCATGTGTTGACCCCACCCTACCGCCTTTAGAGCGTCCCCTTGGGGACTAGAACACTGAATCATTATATCTCAGATAGTAAATATTCCCTGTGATTTCGTGCCAAGTTTCAATTGGCTGACAAGGAGACATTCCGAGCCGGTGTGGCGGTGTATATTTCCGGTCCTGATAAAATATTGGCATGGTTATATTATGCAGTGTGTTTATCACATGTTTGGGTAATTCTTTCCGGGATGAATGGCAGTATAATTAGAGGGGTCATGATCTCACGAGACCACGAGCAGAGGAAATTAGATAGGATTAAAGTCAGAAGTACCGGGCCAGATAATTAACACAACACATAACCTTGCCCAAAACACAAAAGTAAATTAAGGTGGTTTAAATAGCTGTACCCCGAGATGAGATGGTAATTCTTGGAATTATATCTAGGGTACGTAATGATAGTGAATACTTTGCCAATAGCTTTATTTCTTTTGCTCATCGGTGCTCACGTACGGGCATCAGCAGCACAAGAGAGTTCGGATTACGAGCCATGCGAGAAAGACTCAGGAGCAATGGACCCCTCCCACCAATCTGTTCTAGACATGCTAACTGGTGTGCTACAGAGGAGCAGATACAGTCGGATGGTGACCCGTCTGGTCCGGAGGAAGCTCAGAGACCCTGGCGACAGCTTCAGACGCATGTTGGGCTCCGCTGGAGCAGACCCATTCAGCTCAACTGAAGACATGAACGAGCCTCCCATTCGCTCCTTTATCAACACCGACGTACTGGATCTCTTAGCAACAGTCGTTGGGGAGACGCGGACTGTAGTGGGCTATCTGTGGCATTATGGCTTCATTCCCAAGGTGATGAACAAGTCGGTGGCTGCCGCTGAACAGTACCATGGTGTCATCCCGCCGTGCGTTGTCATCAATGCCGTCAAAGAGTTTCAGAGATTCAACCACATTGTACCAGCCAATGGTGAGCTTACCAAGGAAACACGTGACCTGATGAAAGTCCAGCGATGTGGAAATGCTGATGTGCAGTGTGACACTGCCGAGTGCCTAGCGGAAAATGATGCCCAAGTTGGTAGTGCTAAGTCAGTTGGTCGTAGAAGACAGAAGAGATACCTGTTACACGGCCGGAAGTGGAGAAATAAAGACAAAAGCGGGGAGATAGTTCTCAAGTATTACTTCGATCCTGAGCATATGTACGAGTGGAAAGGACCAAACAAGAAGGGCCATGATCAGAACATGGAAGAGAAGGTTGTTAAGGAGGAGGTTGCGAAGGGAATAGGCAGATGGACAAAATATGCGCCGATTCACTTCGTTGAAGTTGATAACGCCAGTGAAGCTAACATTAACATTATGTTTGCGAAGTATGAGCATGGTGAGAAGTTAAAGAAGGACTTTTTTGACGGGAAATCTGGTATCCTAGCTCACATGTTCTTTCCGCCCAGTGGTAAAATGCACTTCGACGAATCGGAAAACTTCACCACATCCACTGAAGGTTCTGGAATCAACCTTGAAACAATAGCAGCCCATGAGATGGGTCATGGACTCGGAATAAAGCACAGTTCCCTGTGGGGCTCTATCATGACTCCCTTCTACCTGGGATACATTACGAAATTCAAACAAGACGACATCCTTGCCGTTCAGTCGCTGTACGGTGTGGGAACTGGCTCGGTTGTTCCCTTGTCAGAGCAGAGGAAGTGTGTAGCTGGGGAGTGGAGGAGACATGGCAGGTGTCTGGAGTGTCCTCTCCACTCGTACAGTGAGTCAGAAGATGCAGTGGAGTGCACTCCTTGCCCCAACCAACACACCACCAGGGAGCCTGGAGCGAGCAACAAGAAGCAATGTCAATCCAGTGAATCCAATGAAACTGAGGACCACGATCTCAACGGTGATGAGTGGCTCAATGTGGAGAAGCAGTCCCAAATCGAGCTTGACATGAGAACAGGAAGTCTGAAGATCAAGAGTAGCGCTGGTCCGCACACCAACAGACAGATCAGTCTGAGCTTCCTAAACCAAAACCGGTGGATGGGGGCTTTTCGGATTTTCCTGCGTAAGAACCGAGTTCTGTACACTCTCAAGTTCTGCACTCCCGCCCACAACGGCTTCTACCGACCACAGCCGATATCGGATCTCTATGAGCACCTGGTGACAGGACAGGATGACGTGTTTGATATCATGATCACACCGAAAGGATTGAAGCTATCAATCAACGGAATAAGGGTTATTGACTATAATTTTGCTGTGGACAGTGGGAAAATCTGTGCGTACAAGTACAAGCAACCAGTAACTGCCGTCGTCTTCTGGAAAACAGACAGCGTTTCCAGATCGTACAGACACTCGCAGCTACAGCCCTTTGAGACGTGAAGAACATTACAGCTGATGTGAAGACATCTAACTCCGAACTTCACCTCTTGGGAATTCATGATGCGTGAACATAATATCCAATTGTCAATAGAGAATTGTTGGACAAATTTATTGGACAATTTGGTTATCAATTCATTTTGATTGATCCGGTAATGTGTCGATACTTAAAAGTGGAACAACCCGAAACTACCTATAATCATTACTAGAATTACCCAAAACCAGCAGAAACATATTTGTTTGATAATAAGTCCCTATTTAGGTTCTGTATAGGATTAGGCATATTGCCCAGATATTTGATTTAGAGTTCAATATTTCATTCAATGCCAAAACGAGCCGAAACCAAAACTCTTACTTATATAACCCCTAGCCCCCGGAATTTTCTTATTCCGGGATCTTAATTAAATGCCTGAAGCCATAATGTTAAGCTATGAGAAACTCAGGTTTCGAGAGTCTAATCAAATGAGATGGGTGGTTTGTGGATGATTTCGGTATGGTTTTGTAACTTTTGAGGAGGCCTAAAGCAGCTGTTTCGGGTGGTCTCTATGAAATCAAGACAATCGTTGAGTTTATTTTTTTTGTTCCAAAAACAGGTGGTGAGAAATTTGAACGGGTAAATTCTGCATTTCAACAAAACATTTTTAATTGGCCTGTTTGAAGCATGACAATCAGTGAGGTAGAAACAAATCGAAACGATACAATCACGAAGTGAATATTAAAGATTTTGACAGTGAATTCTCACATTCTCAAGAATCCACTTACATATTTTGAATGATCATTGTACGAGTACAACATAATTGTTTGTAATAAAATAATTTTCATCAGCAACAGATAATTTGAATACATTGGAATGTGAACATTGAATTTTTACAATATTTAAAATAAAAATTTATACGAAATATAAACTATTTATTATAACTATACAATTTCAAAAATGAAATAACCTTTGTTGTGAAACAATATCAATCATTCTCAAATAACTACAGAAAAGTTCAAATACCATTCAAATTATCTGATAATACAATTCAAAATATACTTATTATCAAACAAATAAGGTTTCAATGTCTTAGCTGAGTCCTTCAATACAATTTAGTGTTCATTGGTATTTGGTGATGTGAACATTTCATTAAATCAATAAATGAATTGGTAAAAACAGGGTAAATAAAGGTAAATAAACACTAAACAGGGTAAATAAAAAGGGTAAATAAACATGGTAAATAAACAGTGTAAGCATGTTTAATTAAGTTTTGTAACATTCGGTAACTCAGCGTGTCAGAATCCGAATATAAATCTGGAGATGGACTTTCGAAAACTACTGATGGAGTTTTGAAATCTACTGATGGAGTTTCTAGAGAGAGACTTTCGCGCGTGTTTATATAACTCCATCTCTGGTTTCGTAACTCCATCAGTGATGGTTATACGTATGCAGCACGCGCGAAAACAACACGGCCGTGTATATATTGAAATGATACCACTTTGATCTATTGTTTGAGGCTATAAATTCCTCTAGGAACTCGAAGGAATGTGCATTTCCGACAATTTTCTTCGTAAAAATATTTAACCCGGTGAAATCATGAAATACCTGGTCCTCATTCTTCAAATGTCTGGATAATGTTCTGAATTCTTCGAGTGCTCGATTTAATTTGGATTCAGTGATTTGGACAGTGGACACGATGCATTTCCCCTTCCGCCATAGAATTTTATCATTATTTGATTTTTCATTGAACTTTAAAGTGGCTCTGATCCAAATACCAAACTTCGAGGTTTTTATTCACTAAACACCCCCTTTCAGGCGCTCGGAACGGGAATATTCCTCTACATAACCTTCGCTGAGATTCAACCAAATTCAAATGTGAAATTTGGTTACCAATTCATTTTGATTGAAAGTGAATGAATGTTCTCAGCTATGATTGATAGTTGATTTATAAATTGTATTGAAGGACTCAGCTAAGACGATAGAGCGAAACATATTTGTTTGATAATAAGTATATTTTGAATTGTATTATCAGATAATTTGAATGGTATTTGAACTTTTCTGTAGTTATTTGAGAATGATTGATATTGTTTCACAACAAAGGTTATTTCATTTTTGAAATTGTATAGTTATAATAAATAGTTTATATAATATAAACTATTTATTATAACTATACAATTTCAAAAATGAAATAACCTTTGTTGTGAAACAATATCAATCATTCTCAAATAACTACAGAAAAGTTCAAATACCATTCAAATTATCTGATAATACAATTCAAAATATACTTATTATCAAACAAATATGTTTCGCTCTATCGTCTTAGCTGAGTCCTTCAATACAATTTATAAATCAACTATCAATCATAGCTGAGAACATTCATTCACTTTCAATCAAAATGAATTGGTAACCAAATTTCACATTTGAATTTGGTTATCTTAGCGAAGGTTATGTAGAGGAATATCCCTGTTCCGAGCGCCTGAAAGGGGGTGTTTAGTGAATAAAAACCTCGAAGTTTGGTATTTGGATCAGAGCCACTTTAAAGTTCAATGAAAAATCAAATAATGATAAAATTCTATGGCGGAAGGGGAAATGCATCGTGTCCACTGTCCAAATCACTGAATCCAAATTAAATCGAGCACTCGAAGAATTCAGAACATTATCCAGACATTTGAAGAATGAGGACCAGGTATTTCATGATTTCACCGGGCTAAATATTTTTACGAAGAAAATAGTCGGAAATGCACATTCCCTCGAGTTCCTAGAAGAATAGCCTCAAACAAGAGATCAAAGTGGTATCATTTCAATATAATATATTGAAATGATACCACTTTGATCTCTTGTTTGAGGCTATTCTTCTAGGAACTCGAGGGAATGTGCATTTCCGACTATTTTCTTCGTAAAAATATTTAGCCCGGTGAAATCATGAAATACCTGGTCCTCATTCTTCAAATGTCTGGATAATGTTCTGAATTCTTCGAGTGCTCGATTTAATTTGGATTCAGGATTTGACAGTGGACACGTATGCATTTCCTCCGCCATAGAATTTTATCATTATTTGATTTTTCATTGAACTTTAAAGTGGCTCTGATCCAAATACCAAACTTCGAGGTTTTTATTCACTAAATACATCCCCTTTCAGGCGCTCGGAACGGGAATATTCCTCTACATAACCTTCGCTGAGATCCTGTTCTCGGAGCTGAAGAACAAGAGGGACATGCGCTTCAAGATCCCCTGCATCTGTTTCGGGATCCTCATCATCGGTCTCTCTTCCCTCCTCCACAACCACTCACACGGGACCGGACACGACCACGGCCACGCTGGGGACCACGGCATACACTGATCCGGGTAGTGGAGTCCATTGGGGGACAGCGTCCTTACATGCCACGACCATTGGCTGGACTGCGTCACCATATGCCCTGTGAACACACGTTCTTTTATGTATTACTCTTATCTCATGCTGAAATATCCCCTTATTATTAATTGGCTATAATCGTCTATTTTATGGCTATGTTATGCTATTTTATGGCTATTTTATGCGTTATATTCTGTTATTTGATAATTTTATATTTGAAAAATTGAAAA
The DNA here is from genome assembly GCA_011033025.1 of Beroe forskalii. Classification (NCBI taxonomy): domain Eukaryota; kingdom Metazoa; phylum Ctenophora; class Nuda; order Beroida; family Beroidae; genus Beroe; species Beroe forskalii. The sequence continues at coordinate 10,464 of WFMF01000840.1, read as the reverse complement.
ATACTTCCATTTTCACATTACTTATCTTGAAATAGCTGAAAACGCTACCTTGTAAGCTGTCATTGTCCTGTTGCGCTATTATATACCATTTCTATTTGATAATCATCAGCATATTCTTATTTATTCAAAATTCATATTTATTTATTTTCAATGTTTTCTCGTTTTATATAAGCTTTTCTTCATAAAATTTAATGATATTTATTAATTACCGTACCCGTGGGGTCCCGACTCTTTAGCGTGGCGTATTAGGAAAGAGTCGGGACACCAGGATACGGCAGGCTATTTCATACTACAATTACCGTGTATATGCGTGTTCTTTAAACCACATTGCTTGGAAGACACATGACAATGACGTATCCACATTACACGAACATCGGTGCGTACCCAATAGCAACTTTATACGCCGCCCCTAAATTCAAAAGGTCACGGCTCTGACGATCGGCATATTACGACACGCATTGTGCTTTTTTTACAGCGCGTGAGCTTCTTTACTTTGAGTTTGATTCTGAATTTGCAATGGAAATGGTAATAAATTTGTGGCTATTGCGTTATCAGTAACACACCTTAATTTCAAAGAGTCGAGACGCCACGGTAATGTGTCTTCCATTATGATTATGTTAAAAGTCGAAGATATTTATTATATTCCTTTATTTGTATTTATGATGTTGTCATGTTATGTTATCATTTATGTTATAATTATATAGAAGAATCATATTATTTATCTCCCGTTAGAAAGTGTTGAAATAAGCTCCAAAACCGTTGGACGGTTGTCGTAAATAACCCTCTGCTGATTGGGTGTGGTCAATCCATTCTGTCAGTTGAAACCAACGTAAATAGACCTCATGCTATCCGAAACAACGTTATTCTGACTTAAAATTATCAAAATTTAAATAGACATTCACATATTTCTTTATTTCTACAACTCATCGACGTGAGGTCACGTGCTGAAATACAACAACTGGCTTCAATTTCACGTGCATTTATTGTATTTGAACTTGTTTCAATTTTATAACGTCGAAAATCGCGTGTAAATATTGATATCTTCAAATCCCCTAATTTCTACAAATTGTCCTCGTGAACTCACGTTCTGAAATCATTATAAAATGCAACGTAATCGAGTCGAAAATGCAACGTAATCGAGTCGAAAATCCTGTCAATATCTAGAAATACCCTAGTTTCTACAAAAATTCCACGTGACGGTGTACTCACGTGCTTCAAAAATTTCATCGTATATTTCAATTTGTGAGACAACTACAAGGAAACCATTATTTAGTTCACCATCGTATCACCGAATTGGTTCACAATCACAGTTCAAATTTTCGTCATAAACGTAATTTCATTTTCAATCTTTACAACCCTACGGCTCCTGATTGCTAAACAGAACACGTATCGGTATACCCCTGTTTCATGTTTGCGTTGCGCGGCGCGCTTCCTCACTCCTCAGAACAGGAATGGAAGCGCGCGGCACGTACACACGACAGCAAGCTTCGATCGAACGCCCGCGCCCTGAAACTCGGTTTTTAATCTCAAAGTCTAAAAGTTTAAGTAGCACTAGCGTATCGTATGGAAATCTTGAAGTTGTCTGTCTGACCGGGACCCCTTCGCCTTCGGCGGGCGCGCGTGTCCGCCATCAGCGGGCCTTCGGCGAAGGCCCGCTGTTAGAGCAGCGTAACGCTGTTAGAGCAGCGTAACGCTGTTAGAGCAGCGTAACGCTGTTAGAGCAGCGTAACGCTGTTAGAGCAGCGTAACGCTGTTAGAGCAGCGTAACGCTGTTAGAGCAGCGTAACGCTGTTAGAGCAGCGTAACGCTGTTAGAGCAGCGTATTCGTAACGCTGTTAGAGCAGCGTAACGCTGTTAGAGCAGCGTAACGCTGTTAGAGCAGCGTAACGCTGTTAGAGCAGCGTAACGCTGTTAGAGCAGCGTAACGCTGTTAGAGCAGCGTAACGCTGTTAGAGCAGCGTAACGCTGTTAGAGCAGCGCAACGCTGTTAGAACAGCGTAACGCTGTTAGAGCAGCGTAACGCTGTTAGAGCAGCGTAACGCTGTTAGAGCAGCGTAACGCTGTTAGAGCAGCGTAACGCTGTTAGAGCAGCGTAACGCTGTTAGAGCAGCGTAACGCTGTTAGAGCAGCGTAACGCTGTTAGAGCAGCGTAACGCTGTTAGAGCAGCGTAACGCTGTTAGAGCAGCGTAACGCTGTTAGAGCAGCGTAACGCTGTTAGAGCAGCGTAACGCTGTTAGAGCAGCGTAACGCTGTTAGAGCAGCGTAACGCTGTTAGAGCAGCGTAGCGCTGTTAGAGCAGCGTAGCGCTGTTAGAGCAGCATAACGCTGTTAGAGCAGCGTAACGCTGTTAGAGCAGCGTAAAGCTGTTAGAACAGCGTAACGCTGTTAGAGCAGCGTAACGCTGTTAGAGCAGCGTAACGCTGTTAGAGCAGCGTAACGCTGTTAGAGCAGCGTAACGCTGTTAGAGCAGCGTAACGCTGTTAGAGCAGCGTAACGCTGTTAGAGCAGCGTAACGCTGTTAGAGCAGCGTAACGCTGTTACAGCAGCGTAACGCTGTTAGAGCAGCGTAACGCTGTTTACGCTGAGCAGCTGTTAAGCAGCTGTTAGAGCAGCGTAACGCTGTTAGAGCAGCGTAACGCTGTTAGAGCAGCGTAACGCTGTTAGAGCAGCGTAACGCTGTTAGAGCAGCGTAACGCTGTTAGAGCAGCGTAACGCTGTTAGAGCAGCGTAACGCTGTTAGAGCAGCGTAACGCTGTTAGAGCAGCGTAACGCTGTTAGAGCAGCGTAACGCTGTTAGAGCAGCGTAACGCTGTTAGAGCAGCGTAACGCTGTTAGAGCAGCGTAACGCTGTTACAGCAGCGTAACGCAGTTGCGACTGCGTAACGCAGTTACGACAGCGTAACGCTGTTACGACAGCGTAACGCTGTTACAGCAGCGTAACGCTGTTACAGCAGCGTAACGCTGTTACAGCAGCGTAACGCTGTTACAGCAGCGTAACGCTGTTACAGCAGCGTAACGCTGTTACAGCAGCGTAACGCTGTTACAGCAGCGTAACGCTGTTACAGCAGCGTAACGCTGTTACAGCAGCGTAACGCTGTTACAGCAGCGTAACGCTGTTACAGCAGCGTAACGCTGTTACAGCAGCGTAACGCTGTTACAGCAGCGTAACGCTGTTACAGCAGCGTAACGCTGTTACAGCAGCGTAACGCTGTTATAGCAGCGTAACGCTGTTACAGCTGCGTAACGCTGTTACAGCAGCGTAACGCTGTTACAGCAGCGTAACGCTGTTACAGCAGCGTAACGCTGTTAGAGCAGCGTAACGCTGTTACAGCAGCGTAACGCAGTTACGACAGCGTAACGCTGTTACAGCAGCGTAACGCTGTTACAGCAGCGTAACGCTGTTACAGCAGCGTAACGCTGTTATAGCAGCGTAACGCTGTTACAGCAGCGTAACGGGATTCCGGTCAAAATGGATACGGGCATTCGCATAATTTGTGGAAATTTTTGTCGGTTTGACGGGTACTTTAATAGAAACATAATCGCGAAATTTACATCCCAAAAATGATGACCCAAATAAAATGTGGACATCCGGGACCGGAGGGAAGGGTTCCTGGAATGTGGAAGTTTGCAGATAAGGAGGAGGAGTCTAAAAGTAAAACGGTCAAAATTTCGCGGACGTCCATTACGGATGGCCCCGAGATGGTGTGATCGGGATGCGTATTGTCTTCCTAAGCCCGCATAGGTGTGTGTACGCGCCGCGCGCTTCCCTACGCGACGTCCACGGATGGGGAGATGGTGTTTAGCGAATTGTCGTATGTGAAATGTCCATTCCCGTAAATGTACGTAGTAAAATGTAAGTAAGAATGGGTTTAAACAAGATTTAATCATAAATAGTCCACAGGGCACTAACACCCTAGTCTGGATAAAGTATACAATTACAATGTCATTGTCATAATATACTGTTCTGATCATAATTCATAAGAAAAGCTTTTGTGCAGTGTCACGGTCCACTCACACGGAATAGAGGAAACCACAGCTCAGATACATCCAGTGATATATGACGTGATGAATTGTGGGAACTCCCGGTATTAATATAATTATAACTATAAGACTAAGAGTTTGCCACACCATTTGAAAGAAAACCTAACATCTGTCGATTGAAATGTCAAGGTCATAACTTCGAAATAATTTAAAAGTATATTTCTCATTTCTAATTAGAGTTAATATAATTTACCCAAATCCAAAAAGTGTGGAATAAATACTTAACAGTATCGGTTCATTCATATGTAAAAAAGCAACTTGCAGCTTCAAGATCTTCAGTATTCAACAGAACTCGAAATATTTTGAGAACCGTGGTAAATAGTCTATCAAATTGTGGTAACACATGGATATTTAGTAGAAATTAATAATTAAAATAGAGCATTTCAAGAAATTGATTATATTTACACGGAATTTTCGACATGATTCATAATGACATGATTTATAATGTTGAAATAAGTTTTCATACCACTAATGTATGTGAAAATAGAGCCAGTTGCTTTATTTCAGCACGAGAGTTCGCGTGGAGAATTTGTAGAAATTAGGAAACACATCAATTTTGCTAATTCCATGAAGTAACAGCAAAGCGTGGTCCGGACTCCTACACAAGGGTTAGTTATGAGGGTTCGAACTGCGTCAGGGTGAGTTCGAACATCGGTAGGCCGAGTTTAACAATGTTAAATGTGTCCAAACTCCTCCTCAGGCACACTCAGAGTCAGAGAATACTGCATGCCCGCAGCGTTGCTCTTCTAGTGTGCATCCAGCGACCACTGTGCATATCAGTGTTTTACCGATTTAACGTTAGAAGTTCTCGACTGAAACACCTTCATTTGGTTTCGGTGAAGACAACATGAAACCAATTAATCAAACTTCTTGACAGTCCTTCTTGCTTGGTGTCCTTTCGAAGGCTTGGACCTCTGATGCTTTTAGTGTTACGTCTCGAGATACTTCGTTTTCCCTGCAGAATGAAATTTATCTAATAAATATTAGAATGCGAAACTAAATCCAACAATTAAATCCAAATTCAATAAATATTAGAATGCAAAACAAAATCCAACAATTAGTGAAAAGCATAATTCATGGTTTTTATCTAAGATAGATTCTGCATTAGGTTTGGCGAAGTCATTCTTATGTCATTATTATATGACGTCATCAACTAAGCGACTTTTCTTGCTGTTTTCGCTAAAAACTTAACAAGACCATTTTTAAGCGCATTTTTCACCAAAAAGATATATATAGCTCAATCATGTAATCATGTTGATTATTGGGCACGTGAGTTCATTTGGACGTTTTGTAGAGATTAGGGGAACTCAAGGAATTGATATTTAAACGGGATTTTCGACTTGATCACGTTGAAATAAGTTCAAATACGACTAATTCACTTTAAATTATAACTGGTTGCTTTACTTCAGCACGTGAGTTCTCGTGCACGATTTGTAGAAATTAGAAAATACAATTTTATTGATTTTGTTAATTCCAAGTTATTAGGTAACTGCAGTCCGAAACCACGATGTTGTACATAACATTGGTTTTGGACTGCAGCTGCCCAGTGCCCATGGGTTACAAGGGTTCGATTGCAGGGGGAGGTCAGCATATTTTTGTCAGCGGGTCAGAAAACGTATGACAACTTGACAAGAAAAAAGGAAAAAAGAAAAAATGTCATGACCCCCCCCACCCTTCGCTCAAACTGTGTTTAGCGATTGAAAAGTTAAAACTGCGTTCTGGGGTTCGAATCTGCGCAAATCTGTTAAGATATTGCCGTCAAAAACCGTTGGAAAATTAGGTCATTGGTCAAGTAACCTACCACAGGTTTGGATGTGGAGATAGACATCTGAAATGAGGCAAAATGAACTATCCAAATCCAAAACTGCGGGGTTACTTGACCAACTGTCCAAAGGTTTTGGTGGTGATATAGGAAATCAAAAGAAAATCAAGAGAAGTGAACGGTTGAATGTATTCCATTCAAAACAATGAAATTTAACACAATAACTCACTTTTTCTGGCGAAACTCCAAGAGACACAAGGCAAGGACGTAGAGGACAATCAGCGGAATTAGAATAGCAGGCAGTAGCAAGTCTGTGTCTGACACATCACCCAGTAAACTTGTGTAGTGCGCTGTAACACACGAGGTTTGAGACAATGGCAAAGAAAACGAGGATTGCACCAACTGTACTGGGTGGAATGCATAACTAGGGTTATAGGTTATAAAGGTTTTGCTTTATGCTTAAGGAAAATGCCTTATACATAAGGGCTTTGCCTTATGCCTATTGCCTAAGTCAATTGCATTTTATAAGGGTAATGCTTTATATGTTTTGCTGGCCAAATCATCACATACCAGGATCCCTTGAATGTCGGAATGTTTTTCTGCCCTGTTTTTTGAACATTCTTTCATAAAAAACTAAGTATCTTGAAAAGCATCCAAAAAGAAGGCAATTGCTTTTTTTCCATATCAGCTACTAACCAGTGCAGTTGAAAACTAGGGGGTTGGTACACCCTGTAACTTCCTCCACTTTACAGTCTTTAAAGAGGTCCCACTTCGTACACCTTGCTTTATATCCTATCGTTATAGATGGATCCACTGTAACTTGGGTAACTTCTACTTGATGGAACTCAGTGTACCCAGATAAAGAGCAAAAGACCAGAATCAATTAGATCACCAAAAAAAAATTACAAAGTGCTTATTTTTAAGTCATTATTTCATGGAGGACCTCCAGTCACGAGATAGCGAAACAGCCAAATTCTGGACTGAACTGCTTTCCAGCTCTATTCCATATGGAATAGCTTTCATAGAAGAGCGTTAAGAGTGGGATGCGGCAGTGAGTGGGGTGCGGCAGTGAATGGGGTGCGGCAGTGAGTGGGATGCGGCAGTGAGTGGGGTGCGGCAGTGAGTCAGTGCCCGGCAGTGGGGGTGCGGCAAGTGAGTGGGGTGGCAAGTGAGTGGGGTGCAGCAGTGAGTGGGGTGCGGCAGTGAGTGGGGTGCGGCAGTGAGTGGGGTGGCAAGTGAGTGGGTTGTGGCATTGAGTGGGGTGCGGCAGTGAGTGGGTTGTGGCAGTGAGTGGGGTGCGGCAGTGAGTGGGGTGCGGCAGTGAGTGGGGTGCGGCAGTGAGTGGGGTGGCAAGTGAGTGGGGTGGCAGTGAGTGGGGTGCGGCAGTGAGTGGGGTGCGGCAGTGAGTGGGGTGCGGCAGTGAGTGGGGTGGCAAGTGAGTGGGGTGCGGCAGTGAGTGGGGTGCGGCAGTGAGTGGTGTGCAACAGTGAGTGGGGTGCGGCAGTGAGTGGTGTGCAACAGTGAGTGGGGTGCTGCAGTGAGAGGGGTGCGGCAGTGAGTGGGGTGCGGCAGTGAATGGGGTGCGGCAGTGAATGGGGTGCGGCAGTGAGTGGGATGCGGCAGTGAGTGGGGTGCGGCAGTGAGTCGGGTGCCCAGTGAGTGGGGTGCGGCAAGTGAGTGGGGTGGCAAGTGAGTGGGGTGCGGCAGTGAGTGGGGTGCGGCAGTGAGTGGGGTGCGGCAGTGAGTGGGGTGGCAGTGAGTGGGGTGCGGCAGTGCGGCAGTGAGTGGGGTGGCAACTGGCAGTGAGTGGGGTGCGGCAGTGAGGGGGTGCAGAGGGGCGGCAGTGAGTGGGGGTGGCAAGTGAGTGGGGTGGCAGTGAGTGGGGTGCGGCAGTGCAAAAGTGGGTGAGGAGTGACAGTCAGGGGTGGCAACCTCAGCGGCAGTGAGTGGGGTGCGGCAGTGAGTGGGGTGTGGCAGTGAGTGCGGCAGTGTACTCACGAGCAAAAGACGGAGATCGTGACGTCATCGACATCCTCAGCACAGAGAGTCTTAGAGAGCTGCTCCTGCTCACTGATCTGAACTAGCACCACCTCCCACGCCCCTTCACTGCCTTCCAACCGAGTGAAAGAGTGGTTGTACTCTGCGGGATATAAAGGAACATGTTAATTAATATTAAAAAAGACGGATGGTAGGTATTGCGCTCGTGAAAGTTCTACTGAAACATAACAGTTTCTGATAATGGGCCAGGTTTGGGAACACTTTTGAATTCAGCACCCTACAATCGAATTTTACCTTTCTGGGATATGTTTTTATCTTGCCTTCAGTAGTTGGTAGACAATGACTCATTACTTCAAATTTTTATCAACACAAAACTGAATAAATAACCTGTAGTCAGAACAACTGATATTCCTAACGTTAATAAAACCAGCTGCAGTTGGGAGATTATCATGACGGCATTTACTGAGGGAAATGCTGTGGGTTATTAACTCCCTAGGTAACTCAGTTTACACAGTATGACAAAAGCAATGAACAGTTCAGTATAAAACCTATTATCAGAGAGCTGTGAAACACATCTCTTTCATTTCAACGTAAGAAATGCGGGGAAGGGAGTGGCATTCAATTAATTGAACAATGCGGCACTTTTACACGTTTGTGGGCGCAAAAATAGCAACATCGGAAAATGTGAACGATCCCTTCACTATGAGCATGATATGACTCTTAAATGTTTTGCCTACTATAGATGCAGGATACTTATAGAAACATGGTTTGTAGATTAAAATGCCATGATGGTAGATGGGTTGGATGCTGAGAAGCTCTACCTTTGTACCTCGAAACACCGCACAAACTCACAAACGTTCTCAAATCTCACTTCGTTCGAACAATCGAACATTATCCGGCGCAGCGCTCAAAGTACGAAGGTATTTGCATGTACGACCAGTTGAATATTCATTTTCAACCGTGAAAACGGGAACTTGACGTGAATTATATTGCAATACACACATCCACAAACAAGATCGTGTACATGCGATCAAGCAACTGATAAGAGAGCGATTAATTCAACACGCATGTCAATAAATGTGTGCTGAATTGGAACGATTAATAATTCAACACGCATGAAAACAAATATGTGCTTAACTTGAACGATTAATTCAACATGCATGGAAATAAATATGTACTGAACTGCAGCGATTGTTGCAATTAACGACGATAGATTCTCATTCATAATCGATAATGGAATAATTGTCGAAAATGGTGATACCTTAGTACACTTAAGAACGGCATCACTTAATTTGCGCGCACTTTAAGATCGGCACACTTTATTAGTGCGGTTTTTTTGAGATCAAGAACGATATGTAAATAAGAATAAAATTTGAAATTTTCCTCTTGATTGCGAGACATCATATTCATAGGACCAACAATATAAAATTTTGCAATTATGACAATGAAACAAATTTTCAACAGTAATAAGTAATTGTAGTATCCATTATTTTAATCTACAAAGTCAAACTACAGTACAGAAGTGCTGTAGTTTGGACCGTGCATATCTCAGGGTTAGAAAAGCAACATAATAATTTCATTCTCTAAACAGTTTCAGCTGACGGTCATGATTCATTAATTCATGCCCGAAAAGAACCAAAATCGAAAAAACGCAAAATTTATAAAATTGTTCAAACTTAATTTTATGTGAACTTAATTACTGTACACTTAATTAGTGTGTTTTTTTCCAAACCGCACTAATTAAGACGCCGTTCTTAAGTATACTAAGGTAACTTACCAACAATGATGATGATGAATCGATTGTCGAATGTCGACAATAAATCGCCATTGAATCCTCAATGTCGACAGTAATTATAGATTCATTGTCGACAATATGGATCCATATTCCATTGACATTGGATATCTGGCGATTGCCAATGGTGTTAAAGGATTACTAAGTGGCACCATTGTCACCATTTAATTGTTGATAATGGCAATTGCTATCGCAGCCTTGTTTTTCGCGACGTTTTTCCTAACTTCTAACATTACGAAAATCTAAAGTGTATGACTAAAATAAAAGCCTCAAAAGGATTTTCGAAAATTTTGTATCGTGGAGAGCAATGATTCAGGTCCGTAGACAAGATTTTTTCTGGGTGGGGTCCTGCACTCTGCAGAGTGAGCAAGCTGCCGTAGGGGTTTGGGGCGCAGCCCCCGGAAGAATTTGGGAAAATTGGACATTCTAGACTGCTTTCTGGGGTCAGAATATATCAAGATTATCGAATATTACGATATTTGGTAAAATAAGAGCAAGTTTTTGGGAGGTTTCAATTTTCCGAGGGGGCTGCAGCCCCTGTAGCCCTACCCTTGTCTACGGGCATGCAATGATTGAAGAGCGTCAAGTAAAAATTGGGACTCCAATATAATCAAAAATCATAAACTAATTAATAACAAGCAAAAATCTGAAATTAACGATTCTATGCAAATTGATTGAAGTAAAAAGCCATATGCATTCATGTATGAATCATGCAGTTCAAAATTAATCTCAAAGAAACTGATTGGAATTTGTTAAATTGTTGGAGGGGCCAAATTTTTAAACAAATGGGATGTGTTTTACAAAATTATAAAGTTGTGGCATTATCCAAAGCCAGGCATGGGAATTTGTGTGAAATTTTTAAATAACATA